>NMRA01000060.1:165471-269218 GCA_002633005.1 Phoronis australis | reverse complement strand
CCCCCCCCCCCTTGGCTGCCGCAAGCAAAATGAATCAGCAAGAGCATGAAGCGTGAGGAAATAGTGAGTTCAGTAATTAGGACCGGTAGTGGAAGAGGGGGGGGGGCTCAGACCCCAGATCGCGGCAGAATCGTGTTCCTGTTTTTTTTAGTCCACTGATAAATTTTCTGAACAGAAGGTCCAAAGGTCTACATCCCCGGCCACGACGGAGGCAACATGTTGGGCCCTCCTTGTGGTATCCTAGATCCGACGCTGAATTCCAGACATTAATTTGACTTAGACACAGCCCTAGACGTACCGGAGCTAACTGTTTGCCTGGGACGAGTTGGATACCAGAGCTATGAACCTGAATTTTTTTATCAAAATATTTCGTTACGAGATTAGAAAAGCATAAACAGAGCTATCGAGTCGACCTAATCAGAGACTATTGTGCATGTGTTGTCTGTAATCTATGACCTACGTTACTCCAGGAGTCCCACCAGTTGTGACCTACTTTTCATTTGGTGAAATTTAGCAGACGACAGAATAAAAATATCGGTAAATCTTCACTGATTTTATTCGAAAGATCATGAAATCAATGGAATCGTACAGATAATTCGATTCGACTTTAAGGTACATACCCAGCTTTACATGAACATATCGTATCAGTTACCTTGTCATTTGTCTGGTGAAGGTGGCCCATAGGCCGAGGGGTTCTTCGGATTTTAGCTGGCTCCTCAAGCTATTTTTTCATCGTCACCTTTACAGATTCCCATATCATGAACGTACGATTCTCTGTTGAAAAGCATCGCCTCTTGTCTCTGTTGAAGCGTTTTCAAATATTGCAAAAACACTCATCGATTCCACCAGGAACGTTGTTTAGCGACAGTGTATTTGCCTCTGACATCTCGTTTGATTGTCGGGTATCACGTGATTTTTCGCATAGGGGCGGAGTTTGCGATAGGTCAATTATGCCGTGCTATGATGAGCCTACATCAAGTACGTCAAGGTGTACGTTGCATGTTTGACAATCGAAGTCTCGCAAACTTTTCTCGCACACCCTTGCTGCCGCGTCGGAGAGGGGCTCTTGCCACAAATCGTGTAAACTCAAAACAATAGCATATTTGCGAGCCTGCACTCAATTACTCAATGGAAATCAGTGTTTGAACTTCGTCGGTCATTTAAAGTTTCTAACAAGATTGGGGTTAAATACTTGCTTATTTAGTTGATGTGAATTTGAGGTCTTAAAGCGAAAGCCGAGTCCTTGATTTGTCAGAAGATACAATGAGAACATAAATATAGATGGGAGTACTTAGAGGCAAGAATCTCTCGTAGAGAGCTAATGTGGTCACGTGGTTCGCATGTAATACTTTGCGATATCTCGCTAAGACTTACGTATTCTTGCATTGCATTTTCTCTAGGTTCTCGCCAGATTTTTATGTATAATATAACCATGCCAACTGAACGTCGTGGGTACTTGTCCAAGCTTCACATTGTCTGAACTCATCAATGGAATATTCGAGAGTGCAGAAATTCACACAGACAAACATTTCGATCCACCGTATACATGTAGCAGTTTAATGGACAGAGCTGTGCGTATATAGATAAGAATCGTTTTCCAGGGTAATTTGATAGAAAACTTGGCAGAAACGTTGCAATTTACTGAAATTGCCACATAAGTTCATATTAAAGTCATTTCCATGTACAAAACAGGAAATACTCAATGTTATTTTTGTTAACTAAAATTGAAATGTTAAACGGTGGTTGTTTATTATAGCTGTTTAGACAGGTGTCGGCATCATTTTCCTTCAAAATTTTAGCGGAAACCAAGTTCAACCAACTGCCTTTCCAAACAAATGACCTTTTCAATGTGATACATATTTTAAAATTTCCAAATTCAATCCTGGTGTATTCTTCATTAATGGGGTGTCATCATTGGACATAGTGAAAAGATCGCAGTTCCAGCGTTGGCATTGGACTCACATATCGAGTTTACCATACATGTAGTTTGTAATTCACTTGTAATAGGAGTGTAGCAGGTGACGTTTACATTGACTGGTGACTGCTAAATTTGTTAAATGTTGGTCTTAAAGATGTATTTGCATGCTCCTAACTATACTAATGTATAGCAGGAACTAAATGACAATGCTATTTGAAGATCATCTAAGCTAAACAAAAAGCAGTTGTATTCGTTGACAACTTGTAAAAGTGAAAATAAAAATTCTGCAAATAGGTGACCTTTGCAATAATGACGTACATTGAGGGCTCACGTTGCCTGCATCATGCAGTATTATTCCCCAACACCACCTCACAATACTTACTGGACACGGTTGAGTGATTTACGGCGGATTGTTTTCAACACAAAACTTGTTCTTCAAAACATCTGAGAATTTCAGCCTACTACATAATCACATCGTGGCTAATGTTGTGTTTCTAACTAATTTGATCAAGTAGACACAGAGATAAGAAATTGACGTGCAAGTTCCACTTCAAATGATTCGCCCTCTTCTCACACTGAATGTCTCAAAACTATATTCTCACTTCAAATGACAATAAATGTGGGCGATGATTAAGTGTCTTTGCAATTCCTTGACGTTTTTGAGTTCCAAGTAACAATGAATGAGAAAAGTTCTTTCCCCAAAACTGAGTAGTTTGTTTGCCGCACGCAGAGCTCGTGACGACTCACGCGCCTACTTTCACATCAGCGCCCGCCGCCCAGTCCGGCATAGTGCAAGCCGGAAATACCACAGACCTCTGAAAATACAGCTAAGTTCCTGACTGTATTGACGATGTCTATGGTATTGACTCTCTTATTTGGAATGTCTCTTCAATGCTGCGAATTGAACACTACGTGGACATAGGCGGATTTAGGGGTGGGGGGGGGGTTGGCTGCAAAAAATAAAACAGCAAGAGTGTAGGGAAATGTTGAGTTCATTAATTAAACCCGGTAATTATACGGATGAAACAAGATTTGAATGTGTCCAGTTTTAGTGTTTTGGGGGGGGGCATTCAGATCCAATTTCAAGTGTCAAATTCGGAACACGGCGCATTCGTAACGGAACTATGGCTAAGTAGCTCTCCCACGATATCCCAGGCGACCGGCAGTGGCCCTGTTCACTACGACTCCGTTTCCGTGGTCTGCTCCACTGTGCAATGAAGAAAATTTACTTCATTTTTTACAGAAAATGGAACCTGAGTGACGATGAAAAAACAGAAGCTTCTGGTAAGATGTGAATTTTAATCGAAGCCTTAGTGAATCACTCAGAAATTCATAATTCTCTCTTTGTCAAACCTTAACTTAAGACGTTTTCCAAAGCAATCCCGTCATTATTGCCAACACGAAAAAAGGATTTGGTCTTTTTGGGCATTTGAAGATTATTTTAAATACAACAAATTTGTTAAGAACCGATTGCACAAATTATAAAACGTGTAATAAGCATTACAAAGAGAAGTAGGTTTCACGCGTAAACGCTGTGGACCATAAACAAGTAGGCCTAGGTCTCTTAGTACAAGATTAGTAGTTAAATCGTGGTGGTGTAGTCGTAAAGCGCGCGCGCTCTATCCGCCCGGTCGTGGGTGCTAGTCTGTGGTACTTGCGGTTTTTCCTGTTTGACACGTTCTCTTGGATAATACTTCAGGAATCAAGGAAAAAACAGAAAATTTTCCTGGGCGGGAGAGGGGCAAACTCCCTCCCGTCCTCCCCCCATTCGGTGCTATGCGCATCCACAATCGTGGTTTGCACAAATGCTTACATCCGGACAAAATGTTGCCCCTCCCCTTGTGATATCCTAGATCCGCCACTGGTGGACAGTAAGATTATGATTGTGTTGCCAGTACCCAGCGATCATCAGCGTGGGTTTTTAAAAGAGAAATGGAATTGTTACTGGCTGCTAAATTTTCTTGACGTCATTTCTTTGACCAATCATGAGAGTCAGGATGAATGGGAACCATTTATGGTAGTCTAGGTGGTGTAATCATACACCGGGCCCAGAGACTGATTTATAGGAAGTGAACTTGAGCTCCCGGCATTGTACCGACACCTTGTGTATGTCTAGTACATGAAACACTAATATCGAACAGTAGAAGAATCACTATCAACATTTATTCATCAACCAGCTTCAATACAGATAGTTGGAACTAATCTTTCTACTTGAAAAAGAACTCGAAATTATTTTGGACACTTCCCGTGCTACTTAATTTGAACGAACTCAAAATAATTGTCTATTATTTTGTGCTCGCGTATATTAAGGTTTAGGCAAATGAGTTTCTAGTCCAAGTTCTTATTTGATGACACCTAGATGCAAGTAAAAACTCGAAATTTAGAGTTCAGACTCGAAATTTCAGTTAGCATGAATGATGAGGTCATTGAGTGCAAACTAGGATTAGAAAGTTATCCAGCTAATCCACTCGAGCATACCATAATAGTCAATCTTGATGTAGCCAAAAGTAAAGTAGAAAACGGTAGATACAATTTCGAGTTCTACTTCTAGTAAAAAGCTTAAACCTCGGGCCCTGATCTGCGTCTTTGAAAATTGGGTCTGTGTTGTGGTATTTACACTTGCTCACCTTCTTAAATAGAAAACCCACCTGAGACTAGCAAAATGATGGGAACATCGCTTGGTAAATCATGGCGTTTCAAACCTTCATTATTTTTGCTCACGTGCCTTTGCGCTCCTTTTTAAAAAAGAAACGAAAGGTACCTCAGCTGAAATTGTTGCGCCCGGGCGTTTTTTTTTTTAAGTTGGTGAGCGCAGGTCTCAAAATTAGTCGGAACAAAGAACAAAACCAACTTACCTTTTTGGCCTTATGTAATGTGAAACTGTCTTACGTCATTAACTGAAAATAAATATTCCCGAAAAATCCGCAAGAAGTTCCTACAGCTATAACGTCTAACTTATGCTATACACGCATCAACATGTATCCTATTAAAGTTATAGTGAGGGTTATTTAGGTACTATCACTATTACCTTAGAACATCTCGCTTCACATTTTTAGTCTTGCTTTAAAATTGGCGGATCTTGACCAGAAAATAACTTTAAGTTGACATACAGAATTAGAATCTTACGATATTACAATTAAAAGAATGCATACAACAATCGATTTGCTCTTCGACCACGCTACTCATGGTAAGTGAAATGTTTCATCCGGTGCATCATTGATACATCATTTTAAGAAAACCCATTGTCTTGCATCATTTATGCAATAACCTAAGAAATGAATAGCAAAAATAAACCCAGAAATACAGAGGCAGATGGGGGGGGGGGGGGCANGGGGGGGGGGGGGGGCGCAGATCCGGTTATTTTGATGTGCTACTGCTTTTGCACTCAATTTCTTCGGTGGCAGGGGCCTGACGAACGGAAGAGAATTTCTCTTTCAATAACCTGCCCACTCGCTTTGTCATTGTAAACGAGAGGCAAATAAAAAGACCTTGAAGGCCATTGAAGATAGTAAAGAGATACCGAAAAACCACAGAATTAGTAAAGGCGGCAATAATGGAAAAGGTCCATGTGAGACCCACCACAGTTGAGAGTTTCAGATACACGCAAAGACGAGATTTTTCATTTTTATGAATCATTCTGTCCGTCGATTTGGTAATTTTGCAAATGCTAAGTGAAGTGAGTATAAACAGAACGATATTGGCTATCATGAGCGTTCCAAGAGGCAAAAGAAAGAAAACGATCAGCGGAAGATCTCTGTTAATCCAGCACGAGTCTCTTTCGATTCCGTAGTTGGGGTTTAAATAATAAGATTTATCTGAGACGACATTTACTACGAGAGCTGCGGCGACTATGACCAACGGCGAAATCCAAGCGTATACGGAATACAGCACAAAATACCTAATCTTGTTCGCAGGCGTTTTTATCATTTTCGAGAATCCGAATGTTAGAAATATGTCTATAGCCATCACGTTCATCCAGAAGAACGACGCCAAGAAGAAGTAATGAATGGCTACTGATATTCCTACGCAAATGAAATAGTTCTCCGTTCTGCTTGCGCCCACCAAGAAAACGAATTCTGCTAAAAATAAAGCAGATATCAAACTTAGTAAAAATTTGCCTGGGTTATTTCTCAGTGTTGGGAGAATTAAGTAGATTAAGAAATTAATTACCATAGCAGCCAAGGATATCGACAATAAAACGACTGTTAACCAAACCTCCACAACGTCTTCAGCTGGCATCGAAGTAGTATTAGAATTGTTAGTAGAAGATTCACATTCAGATGACAACTCCATTGGTTTTTCTGTTCTTTTCGGCACTTTGTTATCACAGGGACCACTTTGTTTATGGCAGTTTCTCGGATAGAGGTTAACTACATGTATTAAGCTGTTGGCGTTTTCAATTCCTGGTTCGTTATGATTGGGCTTACATCTCTGCACTTCACCTTCGACAGTAATAATCATTGAAAATTTTTTGAAGACCGTTTCACCATCTTGCGCGTTTTTTTCTGGTTCTTTCGCTGTAAGTACCATATCCGAGAGATTTGCGCATTTAGCGCAGTACTTGTTCCTGTAGACCGTTCCTGGTTCATTCACCATATAAACAAATGAAGCGTGTCCGCGCTTGCACTTATCCGTAAGAATTTTTCCGTCAGATGTTGCATTGCACTGCGCCTCAAGTTTCTTGCACGTCCGGAAGCCTATCTGCGCAGGTGCGGAGAATTGGAGTATACGGTCACATTTGTTTTCGCGTATAATGTCTTCGACAGTTTGGAACTCTGGTACACTCGACTGATTTACTGGTAAATCGCATTGGGTGACCACTTTCCAGAATGTTACCCTTATTTCACCGTGGCATTTCGCGCAGTGAACATTTCGATAGGTTAATCCCGTTTCTCCCGTAACCAACAGACTTGTGACGATATCGCTTCTGTTCACCCGCTTACACAAGGTAGCCCTTCCGTCCGTTATCGCTGTAGGACATTTTGTTATGACCGAAATTCCATGCCCAAATGCTGAGTCGCCGGCATACAACCTGTTCGAATCAAGGATGTTGGCAGTCAAGCACTCATGTGCGTTTGCCGGTAAATTTATCGACGGACCGTGATATTTCGTACTCCAGTATTTCGAAGCATCGTGGCAGCAGTCCCCAAAAACTTCGCAAAATTTATCACAGAAGCAGTTGCGTGTTGAGACATAAGAGAAATTATAGGAATAGGTTCCCCGATTTATTCCCGTCGCCGTTGCGCATGTGGACGCCAAACTCCTGTTATTTCCTTTCCTTTGATTCATTACAGGTGTGGGAACCTGGTACGCGTACCGAGACCGCTCTAACTTAGACATTGGAGTGCCGCTGACATTTTCCGGGGACTGTCTTAATGCATTACCAGCAATATTGAAACCGTGAATTGCGCATGCGCGAAAATCACTCAGTTAGCCCCCTTCAGAATACATGGGATTCGCAGAAAACAAAGCGTGAGGGTCTTATTTATGAATCAATCACATTTGCCGATAGCACATAACATAGATAAGTATTTTGTTAAAAACGTGGCCAAGTTNCAAACTTAGGAACAGCATAACTGTTACGGACTTGTCTCGCTAGTCTTGACCGTGCGGGGCTCAGAAATAATTGCAAATGTTTTTTTACCCTTCTTGGCTGAACCCCTTTCTCATCGTAATCCCACGGATCATCAAATTCAGCCGGTTGACGTACTTGTTCTTTATGCAAGTCTCTTTCGTCATCGCTCAAAGTTGAATCCCTGCTCGTGAAATACATGTTTGTGCTGTCTGCTTTCCATTGCGCAGTATTACCGCGGTCATCTAAAACTGATCCAGAAATCACCTCTCCTGTGAATTTCGAAATGAAGAGTTCAAGAACGAAAATTGCTGTAAAATGCATCCTTGCTCTTGCCGAGATCTTGAGATATTACACAATGTAGGTTCAACATGTCTTAAGGACTTCGGTGTCCAGGGTAAGTCAAGCAGATATAAACAAGCTAACGATGTACATTTGCGTTCAATTCTAGTGATGGAATAGTTTTTACAGGCAGAGACAAAAGTTAAAAACTTAACAGCGGTTGATACGGAACATGAGAATATTTGCGTGCTTGCGATATGACTCCTTTCTGTAAATAAAATTTCATAGCAAAAAGTTGGTCATTTTAGTTACATTGAGCTTCAACAAATATTTCATTTCAATTTTGTTCGCCAAACTATCAGCGTTCGAGCATATACTAGCTGCGTAGGTCAATGCAGTGGTCAAGCCACAGCAACTTTGCATGACTAGGACGATTCTACGGGTACACCTCGCCGGCTCAACCAGCTGAGACCTCTGGTTCTAGATAAAGATGCGTGATACTTCTCTTCGCTCAACTACACGACTGTGTATAATGTTGCAGACAGATAACAGAGGGCGGTTTTACAACGAGTTCTTTCACAATGTGACATTTTTAGACGTCAGAGAGATAGTTTAAATCATTGTGAATTAGTAAGTGTTGAGTGGAAATTCAGGGTCGAGATTCTTGAGCAAAATATCGCGCTTCAATACGAGTCTATAGAAGGACGATTTTTGAATATGAATCAGTGTCGTGTCGAACTTCTACATTACGTGCACAACCGGTAATACTCTGGTTCTCGATAAAGATGCATGATACTTCTCTACGCTCAACTCCACGACTGTGTATAATGTTGCAGACAGCTAACAGAGGGCGGTTTTACAACGAGTTCAATCATATCGCAATGTGACATTTTTAGACGTCAGAGAGATAGTGCATTATTCATTAAATCATTGTGAATTAGTAAGTGTTGAGTGGCAATTCAGGGTCGAGATTCTGGAGCAAAATATCGCGCTTCAATACGAGTCTATAGAAGGACGATTTTTGAATATGAATCAGTGTCGTGTCTAACTTCTACATTACGTGCACAACTAATACTCCGTTCACAATCTGATTAATATTAGATTCACATGAGTGGCGAAAACGTTACCAGTTTCCCTGACTAAAATGCTAGCGAAATCGCTGGGCAGAAAGACGCGAGACGAAGAATAACTGTCAAGATTTTTGTTATTTTTTGCTTTGTTAATAGCTATTTCCTTTCTTTTACAATCCCAGTCGCACTTTACTTGACGCTCTCCGAGTATGGAGATTTTAATGCATTCCATTGACACAGTCTCTGATCGATCAAAAAGTTCAGTATTTCGTTCGTAAAATTTTTGTCTTCGTTTTGGCGAAAAGATTTTTTTACCTAAAGGCGAACGTGTGCCTATATCGGGAGTAAATGTTTCCTCACTCTGGTTATACTAATGCCCCGACTTCAACATGAAAATACTCTAAACTATTAACAGCAAGAAATGATTTTACGGGAAAGTAAAGGCGTTTTCTTACACCAGAAATCCCAAAGTGTGTTTCGTAAAGCTAATTACAAAGAGATGCAAGTAGAATCTTGTAGCTTTCACACATTGTATGCTCCGCGGATAGACTACTTCTTCGACTACTGTTCAAATTACGAACAATTCTCAAAGTAGAAAACTTAGCAACTTCAGTATTTTAAAGATACACTATCCGATTCATTTGAGCTAAAAAACTTCATGCCATAGGTTTTACCACAAGTTAGTTCAGTCGAAACTTCAGCTGAAATAATGCTCATTCAAACTTAACTAGTAACAGAATCCAATGTGAATTTTTAATTTAATTTTTAATTTTTGGTAGTGTACCACCACCTAAAATAGCCGCCGTCGTGAGTGACAGCTGTCTCATGCATTATGAGTACCCACTGCACTGTCGCCAAATGTAATGAGGTTTTGTGCGGAAACCTAGCCCAATTAATAGTAAAATAAACCAAATACAAACAGAGCTGAAAGTTATATTTCAGTGATATCTTTCGACTGACGCATCTCATTCTGTGTTCTAAATTGGTGAATGTACAGAAAAGAGCATTTTCTCCCATTTGGTGCTTCAACTATGCTGAAAATCTTCGATATGTGTATTGGACTGCGCAGCTAAGTGCGTATGGAACCAATTCTCAAAAAAAAAATCCTCAGAATCACCTGTGCCATTTTTCCTCATTTTTGATTTAAAAAATAAACGTTTGAATTCCTGGAAAAAAGGAACCCTTTCGTACGAAAGAAAGAAAATTTGTATTAATAGAGTATACGAGCTACGTGGACCATCTACAAATTGTATCACTACGTATATTTGAGGACGTGCGCATAGCGTTTTATGGCAGCTGTCTGCCTCTGTTACCGAGAGTCACAATGATTCAAACATCTTTAAAATTTTCTAAACCATAAAAATCATATATTTTTAAATTGGTATTGCGTGCTAAAATTAATGCCTGTTTTTTGTCTCGTGACCACGTTTTTCACGTTTACTCAAACGCCCAAGATGCCGGAATTTTCCACAAAATTATTAAATTTGTAACTCATATTATACGACGGAACACACAAAACCATTAGCCTACACTTTCGGTTTGAATACCAGAACCACAGTTTACCCAGTTGAAGAGCTGTCTGTTTCGAATCATTGATAAGAATATTTTCTATACATAATTCCGTATTTGTGCGCATTTCCTACACAGGCTATGGTGTGCTGCTATTGGCCATCTTTTCATAAATTAAAATATTCGACCCACCCGGTAACTGTCAGTAACATGGAATGATCTACGTCGAAGTTTCGTGTTAATTTATTGGACCAGTTGGTAAAAACATAACACGATAAAAATAACTCAGAACGCCCTGAATTCAAAGTCATTTGCAGTAGAGTAGACGTCCAACATTAACATTGCACAGAGTTGTTGGGGGAAATGAAATTAAAACACGTTTCATTCTTACGTACAATAGTGTTGAGCTGCAATCGCCTAAGCATAGAAATTAGTGCATTTGTAGTTATTATTTGCGACTGCAACATAGCTCTGAGTTGTGGGGTAGGCACTCTAAGTTACCATAAAGTGGAGGTCTACCAATTCTCGATGGTCGCTACGCTTCTTTGCTTTGTCGATCCACCACGCCACTTGATTACTCGTGGTCTCGCCAACGTCCACGCGGGTTGCATGGAATTATTTATTATTATTTACAGGAAGGAGGGGTTATATGTAGCACGTGAGATCGAAGTTAGCACTTGAAAATTTGTTACCTACGTGTAATGGCATCTCCTCCTCCTCATCAACATTAACGTACTACGTCACCTCCTCGCTCACACTACCGAATTTTCATTACCAGGTAGACAACGAACTCATTCTTTTTTCTAACTAGAATCACCCTTAGGCATTCAAAGACTGTCTGCTAGATGCAGGCAGTTAAAACAATTCAAATTCTATCATAGGAGAATTTTCTTTTCTGTGAAGGCTTCTGTGAGAAGCTAGTTGCGTCAGAACAGCTCCAGCGAATCAGGGGCCAAAGTTTCAAAAAAAATAACGCTTTTACTAGTCCACTCTACAGATCCTGAAATCCCAGTCATTTAAATATTGGTGATGGCGGTGGAATAATTTTAAAATAGCAGACTGCAAATGCAATATACAATTTCTAACTGGACATCGGCAGGGCTAAACACTTTTGAACAACTGATTCGCATATCTTAAGTAGACGACACACATTCTTGGGTCGTTATAAAAAATAATGGACGTCCAGAAGTGGGGCATCTGACAGACGTAGAAGATAGCCTACTGTGCGAGTTTGTATTTCTTCAACACCATGCTTCCGCTCTTGTAGACTGATTGATCTACTTCTGAATTCACGTTCTTTCTTTTGGGATTCATTACAAGGTCACCGCTAAGGTAACTGCGTCACTGATGAAAAATTACCTCTGATACAGCGCCACCTATATTGAAAAGTGGCCCCGTGGAAACTACACTCTTTCACAGCGCTACGAAAGGTAGCACTGTGGTTGTCGTTTATCGTTGCTTCTCATTGGTTAGAGTTATGAAACGGACGTCAAAACATTCAGTTATTCCCACTGGTTGAAATCTGGGAAACCCCTTTCATTTTACTGTTACGTAGTATGGCGGTAACCTTTGACTTGAATAGTTCCGCAATTTATTAAAACGGGCAGTGATCGAAGTAAACAAAATCAAGGCAACACCGATCCCGTGGCTAAGCTTAACAGTGCACAGAAAGCGTGTGCAAGTGGTGACGATGTGATCCTTCCGACCAAGCATGCGGCCGCATTGATGGACACACACAGAATTCGCTGTGTCATTCATCATGTTTCCACAGGGCCACTTTTTCAGTATAGGTGGCGCTGTGTTAGAGCGTATGTGGAAACATGATGAACGACGCAAAAGGTACCCGCTCATCCAAAACCTTTACGGTTAACAGATGGCGCTGGATGCACTGATGCTTTACTAACAGGCAGCGCTGTTTACAGTCATGTGACATTCTTGAGTGAACTGAATCTTGACCCAGCACCTTGACCTACATTCTACAGCTGCTGACGTCACATCGCCGTTGTGACAACGTGCAAATGATGAGCTCAGTGCTTCACTCTTTGTTTATACTGTCAGCTGTCATTAATCATGGCCACCAACATGTTCATAGTGCATGGTTAAGTTCGTTAAATAGATACTATATAAGTTGAAACCACTCTCTTTTGCCTTAGTATTGATAGAAAATAAAATATTACAGACGTTTCTACTTGGTGAACCATCAGCTGCCGTGCCGTGCCACGGCCAGTCCGGTCTGCTGGGCTCAGTGTTGTTGGCTAACGAGACACTGAACGAAAAAGAAAATGTCGCAAGAGAATAAAACCTAACATGTATATCACCATGTATAATTCAAGCATAATTTAAAAAATATAGTGGCTATATTTCAACCTAATTAAAATTATGGTTGTTGAGTTACCAAAATCTCGCCGGGCGGAAATCAGTGCGCATGCTTGGTCGGAAGTTTAGGCCTACTGAGCACATCGCCACCACTTGCACAAGTCTTCTATGCACTGTACTTGTTTGGGCTTAAGGGTTTTCCTTGATTTTGGTTACTTCGATCACTGCCCGTTTTAATAAATCGCAACTATTCAAGCCAAAGATGGTCGACATAGGCCTACTATGTAGCAGTAAACTGAAAGGCCGGGTTTCCCAGATTTCAACCAGTTAGAATGACTGAATGTTATGACGTCGGTTTCATTACTTTAACCAATGAGAAGTCATGTTAAATAACATTTCACAGTGTTACCTTTCGTAGCACTGTTTCACAGTGCTACCTTTCGTAGCACTGTGAGATAGTGTATGATGAAAACATGCTGCGAACAAGAGACAGCCAATAGATAGCGCTGATAATGGCTTTAGTGGCGCCAGCACAATTGCCCGCGCTTATGCGTTTGGGCATCAAAGCATTTCAGTAGAAATAATTTTGAAAATTTGCGCTATTTTGAATATAGACTTATGCAAGGGAATTAAAAGTAATTTGTGTTTTTGGTATTTTTGAAGTTAAATTTCGGGCGTACTATGGAAAACCAAAACGAAAAAATTTCAAGACATATATTCTTTATTGATTAATTAAAATCTGCAGGACCAAACAAAAAAAACAACTCGAACCAAAATCTGACACACCAGGAGCGAAAGTTATCATGCCAGAACAGAAAATTTATCAGTCACGCCAGAACCAAAAATTTTCATGCCAGCAGACCACGTAACCATCGACAATCCGACGGTGACAATTCACCGTGTCTCTGTAATACTCACCGTACGGTATTCTAGTCTAATGTGTCCAAAACGCCAACGCTTTTCGTTGTGAAGCGTGGAAGAGACAAAAGAAATTCAACCTCATTACCACGATGATATGACTGTTGTCGGCAAGACAGAACGCTTAGCCCTTGTGTACCTGTGGCGTTACGTCTTTGAAGGTTCAAAGCTTGTGGATGGTCACGTTGTCTCCTAGTATGAATGTTTCCTGGCGAGTGTCCTGGCATCTTAAATTTTGGTCCTAAAATGTCGAATTTTCGCTCCCGACTTGATAAATGCAGGTCCTGACGTGATACATTTTCAGTCCTGACGTGATAAATTTTTACCATGGCCTAGCAAAGTGAAAATAATAACGGTTTTGAACTGTTTTTAAATCTTGCATGGAAATATGTGTCATGGATTTTTTAGCTTTCCATTGCGTACATCTCAAGTCATTAGTGAACACGTTTAAAATGAATAACTTTTGAAGGATTATGCACCTACAAACTTTCGCAGAGACAAATTATAGACCGGCAGCCCAGAGCACTTAGCATAGATGAACGAGGTACCAACATCTGACCACGGGAGCATTTAGAGTCCACCTCAGTATGTACAGAAATGGACGTCTGCCGTTGTCTGCACTCTGGGTGTGACCCCTGGGGGCATTGCAAAGGGCCCAGGAAATGAGCTAGACTATAGATATTTGAGGTACCGGCCAAAACTGATTTAAAACGAACAATAGTACCGCACTGAACACCGAATGACCCATGACAGAAAAATTGCACTCTGGAATGGGTCCGGCAGAAACCAAAAAAAGACCCCCCAAAAATGAGCTAGCACATACATTCGAGGTACCACTGCACAAAACCAATTCCATATGATTCATGGGTCCGAGAGATTTTTTGGGGGTTTTGGCGGGCACAAACCAGAGTGTATTTTGTCTGTCACAGGGGTTTTAGTGATCTGTAACATGTATTGAATCATATGGAATTGGTTTTGTGTGGTACATAGAATGTATGTGCTAGCTCATTTTTGGGGGGTCCTTTTTTGGTTTCTGCCGGACCCATTCCAAAGTGCAATTTGTCTGTCGTGGGTCATTTGGTGTTCAGTGCGGTACTATTGTTCGTTTAAAATCAGTTTTGGCCGGTTCCTCGAAAATCTAGTCTAGCTCAAATTTTTGATGGCATACCATGCATGATTGAGATTTTTGGGGGTTTCTGGCAGGCACAACCCAGAGTGTATTTTGTCTGTCATAGGGGTTTTCAAGTTAGTGATCTGTGACATATTGAATCATATGGAATTGGTTTTGTGTGGTACCTCGAATGTATGTGCTAGCTCATTTTTGGGGTGGGTCCTTTTTCGGTTTCTGCCGGACCCATTCCAGAATGCAATTTGTCTGTCATGGGTCATTCTATGTTCACTGCGGTACTATTGTTCATTTTAAATCAGTTTTGGTTGGTACCTAAAAAATCTAGTCTAGCTCATTTTTGGGCTCTTTGTAAGGCCCCCAGGGGTCACACCCAGAGTGCAGACAACGGCAGACGTCAATTTCTGTACATACTGAGGTGGACTTTAAATGCTCCCGTGGTCAGATTTTAGTACCTCGTTCATCTATGCTAAGTGCTCTGGGCTGCCGGTCTATTACTATTATGCAGTTTGTGCTTAATTATCTGAGAGTATAACGACAGTTTGTGCAACTACACAAACCACTGACCACTACAAATTGCAACAACTTGTGCTTCGAAAGACTGACGGCACAATCTATTCCACATGTGCGGTATTTCCAGACGAAAATAAGACACGACATTGTCTCGAAACATCGAACATCAAAAGCAAACTTCTGCTTCCCTTTGCCAAACTATTTTGAACGGACTTACGAAATCTGACGTCTAGATGTTGTTCGTCGCCTCGTGGACGAGACAGTCTCGCCACCTGGTGACTGAAAGCTTGTTCAGTTGCGACATTTTGTTGTCTCACACCACAATGCTATGAAAGGTAGCTCTGTGGAATGTTGTTTAGCATGGCTTCTCATTGGTTAAAGTAATGAAACCAACGTCATGATAATATTCAGTCATTCCCATTGGTTTAAATCTGGGAAAACCCTTTCAGATTACTGTTACGTAGTATTGCGACGGCTTTTGACTTAAATAGTAGAAATTTATTAAAACGGGGAGTGATCGAATCAAGGAAACCCCGATCCAGTGGCTTAAACCCAAGCAAAAAGATGTGCGAAAGTGATGGCTATGTGATCGGTAAACTTCCGACCAAGCATGTGCAGCTCACACAAGGAATTCCGCCTGTGTCGTTCATCATGTTTCCACAGGGCCACTGTTCAGTGTCAGAGGATAGTCTCACACGGCTTTCAAAATTCATGAGAATCTCGCTTGCAGACAACATGTGTTTCTAGCTGCGCATCCCACCATTGAATTGAAATTTTGGGCAACGACTAGCCAGAGAAATTAAGTAACGGTTGACGACGGTGACTCTAGAGCACTCTTTGGTAGAAGTGAAAAGTGTTTGCCAGTCTAATAACATTATGTCTATTAACATATAACATGTCAATAAGTCCAAAGGCCAGTTCCACGAAACTTTTTAAGCCTTAACTAAGCCCTAGTTTCGATTTTAACGCAGACAAAATTTTAGTCTTGAGCCTAGGCCAGCCTTAACTCACATTTTATGAACGGACCACTGAAGGACCTATCGGGTAAATATGAATCTTAATGAATTATATTCGGCCAATAATTTCATTACGCGTAATCAGAGAAGCTAACTTGCAGTATCAAAGAAATAACCTTTAGGGTTCCGCGCTGCACCGGGGGGGGGGGCTTTTGAAATGTCAGGATTGTACGGAGTAAACCATTAAAGGCTAAGGCAACCTATTTTCATGTCACTTTTAACAAAAATAAGGTTCGTTGATTATCCCAGACACATTTTTAACTTAATTACAGCTTTCCGTAATTTGATTAATTTCTCGACCTGTACTCCGGATGTGACGTTTTGGGAGGCAAGAGTTTCGCGCCAATTTCTTTTCATTATAGTCTGACTGTGAGAGCTGTCGAGTCAGTCATTGTTCTACCTCGTTTGTGATAAGTTCGGGCTTAGTTTGCTTTTGTTTACAAGTCAGTCAACATGCCACGCTGTTGCTGCGTGGCGGGATGTACTCATTATCGTCTCACAGGCGCTTTGGGTACCTTGCGTCGCTTTCCGAAGGACGACACACTTCGCTGTACTTGACTAGCTCGTTCATGTGAAGAACGCAGCGCTACCCGTCCATGCAACGTACAAAGCAATGGAGGGTTACCGAGTGTGTGGCAAGCATTTTCTGCTGTCAGATTATGACAGATATGTACGCTGAATTGAAGAAGTTCCCTGCGAAACAACGCCTGAAGAAGGGTACCATACCGTCGCTGTTGATTCCCGGCAGTGCCCCGTCGCCAACCCCGACAAGTGCGTTTTTGAAACGAGAAGCCTCACGAGCTGTGGCCACAGTGACTGGAGGCACTTCATCTACTGTCACCCGTGCCTCCGAACGTACCCCATTGTGTGCAATTCCGTGAACTAGCAGTGATTCGCCCTGTGCTGTTGTCTCTAGCCCAGAGCCTGTGAGCAGCCCTGTAGCGATGTTGAGTAGTGGGAGTGAATACAGGCCCAGTTCGACACCCAGTGAAGAGGACAGTTCGTCATCCAATGAACAGATCGGTGAGCCTAAGTTTGATAAGTTTATTTTGGACTTGTATTGGAGCTATTTGGAAGGTGCCAGGTGTGTGGCGGTGGAGTCACACGGCGGGATGTAAGCAGTTTGGGTGCTCAGATCACCCTCCAGTGAGTGTCGCGGGACACTCGGGCAAGTGTGACAGTTCTTCCTCTGTACGTGAGACTATAATGAGTACACCCCAGTACGCAGCAACAGCGTGGCATGTTGACTGACTCGTAAGCAAAAGCAAACGACGACCGAACTTATCACAACCGAGGTAGAACAATAACTAACTCGACTGCTCTCACAGTCAGACTATATGAAAAGAAATTGGCGCGAAATTCTTGCCTCCCAAAATGTCACTTCCGGAGTAGACGACGGGTAATTAATTAAATTACGAAAAGCAGTAAATAAGTGAAAAATATGTCTGGGATAATCAACGAACCTTATTTTTGCTAAAAATGACATGAAAAAAGGTTGCCTTCTCCTTTTTTACAATGAAAGTAACTGGATCTCGGGCAAAACGATTCGCATTTCATAACTTATTCTATTCTTGCCGTTTTCTTCCCAAAACGAACTACAGCATTCCATTTTTGGCAGCATCGCCCCCTACTGGCCGCAACATTTTCTCCATTTGCAAAACATGAGGTGGTTGCTACCACAAATGTCTTCGGAATGCGAGTCAGCTGCCGTCATAACATAGGTTTTGAGATAACATTCCACAATTCAACATATTATGTTTGTTTAACGGTAGCTCTTCATTAAATAGCGATATAGCGGTACATCATAGCTGCTACAAAAATAGAAAAACGAGATATTTTTGTTCCAACATCGTATCTAGAAATTCTGTCATGAGACTGTAATCTCAACAGCTCGTTCACCAAAGTGAAAGCCGATGACAGTGTTCGAGATGTTGCGTGCCCTGTGATTTCCAGCTCGTTAGTATCGACGGTCAGTCAAGTTCTGATTAATAGTTTGCTGGAAAATCCAGGAATCTTCCACTGTTTTTGAAGACACCCCCTCATAAAGGTTGAGCCTATTTCAAAACTTCGATTTAGCCTCTCCACTTTCAGCCAATTTCCATCGACAGTTTTGAGAAAACTTTAAAAGAAGACACCGGTCGTTAACCCCATCCCCAGCGTACGTTTTGTACGCTTTTCAGAAAAAGATAAATATGTTAAGATGTATTTCTATGCAGACGTACACGCAAGAGTATTCGCCAGATGATTTGATTCTTGTGGGGTGCCAGTGTCGAGTGCGACGTGCTAACATGGATGTACTGACCAGGGCTGCGTTCCCTAGATCTAGGAGGGTCGCAACTGAAAAAGCTTGTGCGATCACGTGCTTCGCCTTGCATGCATGGCGATATCTCGCGAATTCTTGTGCTTTTTGCGAGTTTCGAGAAACTACGGAACACAAGCCAGAGCTACGCAAGTGGACTCGCTACAGACTGACAAGAAATATCGGCCTATATGGAGCGGAAACTGAAATTTTTCCCAAAATTCAACATTACAGCTTCGCCGACCAATCATTTCAGCCAGGCTCACCATTGCCACTCATAGGGCTGCGGTCGTGAACTTACTCTCGCTACACTCGCTCTTCACACAGGTGATTTTGCGTGGTCTTGCACAACAAGAAATGCTCGACTGTGTTCCAAAAACTCAACACATTTGCGAAACACTCGCTTGGTGCCAGTAAACGTAAAATAAATTCTCCAATAATTCTACATTACAGCCTCGCTCGCTTATCACTTGAATCAATGGGGACCACTTTAGCTGCTTGCTGTTGTCACGGAAGGTTATGAGGTACCGTCGAAAAATGACAGAATTTGGCAAACTTCGGAAAAATGGCTGATCGATTTTATATGAAACTTTCCGATGCCATGTTTTATTCACTCTTATCTAAGACCATGTTGGGAAGTGTTTTAAAAACCTTCCACTTTTGCACGAGGGGCTAACAAAAATAGGACTTACATGATTTTTAAGAAAAAAAAAATCAATCGCTGAATAAAACGAAAACAAAATGATAAAATGTTTGAGATTTCATCTTGAACATTTATCGATACCGAACGAAATTTGGTCTTGTTGTTGATAGCGTTGTTTTGCCAAAGTACTTTAAACAATTGCAGTTATGATCTGGAAAATTCATACGTTAACAATAATACTTAACCTAATATTAAAATCTTAAGCGATAACAAGACGTTCTGAATGAATTAGAATGGAATTCTATTTCACCAAGATAGGTGGCTTTTGTGCTTCATGTCAGACCAACTGGAAAGCTTCACCCACTCAGGACCTGTCAAAACATCCGGGCTTTTAGCTTCTGAATCTCCGTGCCCAATCATAGTTCCACACTGCATATAAACAAACGTGATAAGGGGAAATTTAAATCGAAAACATGAGAGATCATTGATCATTGTGGAGACAGACAATATTGTTTCAACTAAGGTCTACTCTAGCGTTTGGGTCTTGTGTTATATTGTCGGTTTTATCATACAGTAGGCGATCGAATACTAATACAAGTAATTATAGCGGAAGTTGTGAAGCAGCGGATTAGCCGGGGATATGCTTTTGATATTCGTGTTGGTGGTGGTCTCGTTTTGTGTTGATAATTCATTGACATCTCCTGTAATCACGTTCGAGGAAGCGTCTAAAGGATGTGTATACAACAATGTAACGTACAAAGCCAGTAGTAAATTTAAACCCGACCCCTGCACCACCTGTCACTGCCCAAAAGATGGAGGGCCGCCAAAATGCTTCATTGAGGATTGTAACTGGGAGCCGAATTGTCTTAGTCTGAAGAAATCGGACGACGAGTGTTGCGGCTTCTGTGCCGAGTATGGGTGCAGACATTCCGACGACAAAGTATACCCATTCGGAGCTCTGATTCCTGGGAACGTTTGTGAACATTGTTATTGTCCGAAGAATTCCATAGCAACTGTTTGTGTTATGGTTAAGTGCCCGACGCTACGTTGTGTCAACCCCGTGCATCAGAAGGATAGATGCTGTCCAGTTTGTCGGGACGGTAAGTCTATCAGTCAGTCTGTGCTATCCGGTTAGGTGGGTCCCTGATTTAAGTGATTTGAGGACCAGATACTCCCGCTGGATAACGCCTGTTATCCTGTAGTACTGACTTGTTCTCAAATCCCCTTTAATCAACTATTACCGAATGGAACTATCAGAAAGACGCACGACCATTTTGATATTCAGAACAGAGATGACCCAATTGTCCATTCAATTACATTTATGTCTGTGATCGTGAAAAGAGACCAATTGAAGAATTTCTCGAATTTTCAGATATTTCATGGGAATTTTTAACGTTCGTGAAATTCAAAACGAGCTGAAGTCGGGAACAAAATGGTGCAAGTATAATTTGTTTAATAGAGAATGTTATCTTGTTATGCATTGTTATACAACGTCACGACAACACAGATAAAACAAAATTATCGGTTAAAGATGTTTACGCCTTGAAAGGTTGTGAAACGTAGGTACAATATTTTCAACATGTTACTAATCGAAAAGTTCACTACAGTGTTATATGCTTGTTACCTTGGTTACACATACCTTGGTAGTTTTCACCGTTACGTTTTCAAGAATTATAACAAAATGCACTAAGACCGAATGGTAACTAAATAACATAAAAAATTGTTGCAATCTGACTTTGTAAAAACTCCGCAGGACGGCGTCACACTCAATGCATGTTTTTGGCAAGATTGCCCGTTATGTTCCTTCCTCTGCCCGCGTTAGATCCAAATTTTAGGACGGGGCTAATCCCGGCTGGTGTGGCTGGTCAATTAAGACTTTGTTGGCACAAGAAGTGCCATTTTGTTGTTTTTATTGACCCAATTGCCTGTATTGCCTGGCATCTTTGTCTGTGCCATTTACGTTAGATGAAAAACAGTGTTCCAGTACAATGTTACTGAGCGGCATCAATTTGCCGTTTTTGTTTTTTAGTAGATAAATTAGGACTCAACATTTTACGCTGTTGTATAGCAGGGACCAACAGGAATCTAACAACTATTTTTGCTATCAGATACGCTATCGCAAACGTCCTTCTATGTGAATTTAATCTCCGAAATTACGCCGCATTTGGCAAAAACCTGGAAAGTATTCAGTTCAAATTTATGTAGGACCCTAAAAATGTTCAAATTTGTCCAACTTCGAAGATCATATCGGCTGTTCGGATTCACATGAAACTTTGAGATACTATTGAACATTTCCATCAAATGGAGTAATTGATACAGTTGTTTTGCGATGTAGTGATTTCCAAAAGGTGTCGCACCTTACATCTTAGACTAAGTTCCGTGGTCAAGGTGAGACAGGTCAAATAACGTCTCACTACAGCTATCAATGAACTTTTATGATTTTTGCCAAATTCATGGTCACGCGACCCAAACAATAGCAAATTGATGAAATGTCATCATTGAAATTCCACGAGCTTTCTGCTTTCAGAAAATAAATATGCTTTCACTAAACTAAAATCTACAGTCTTGTTAGTCTAGGCTAAATACACGGGCTTGTTAATGAGGTTCTACATAACCTTAAAAGGATATTAAATCGTGTTTTTGTATGTCGACAGATATTAAGTAAATCTTTGAAACAAAACAGTGCTCCGATGCTCTCGTCAACGCCCAAAAATTTGGTAGTGGACCGGGTCTACTGAATAAGTGACTAACACTTTGGACGAATAAATCAGTCACTCAGCGACCGCCAGCTACGAGACGTGCCAGTGAACGTGTTTTAGCTGGAGTGCGTTCCGTATACGCAAGACATTCGTCAAACACATTTGGCAATAAATCCTCACTTTTGGGGTTCAACATTCTAGTCTTAGCCGCCCACCAGTAGCGGCCATTTTTGCTAATCAGGGTTTTTAATGTTTATTATCAAATAGTCTGTACAATAAATATACAGACCCAGAAAGCATTGTATCTGAGCTACTTAGTGCTAATATAGCTTAGAGGATACTCGCACTCGCAAAACATTCACTCTTCACCGTTTTATCGAAGTTTTGCGTGATTCTGAGTATCTCGCACCTCTTGACTAATGCCCAATGAAAATTAATATGCGTACCAATAAATACAGTGCCGACACACGAGTACTACCACGTATTGTTTACATGCACTTGAGTTTTAGGCTGCACAAAGAAACGGACGAAATTTTCTCACCAACAGAGCATCCTCGGAACTGTAAACAACGATTTGTTACTTGGAATTCTGCACAATTCCAAAGTTTCTTTTTAAACGAATTAGTGTTTGTATAATTCTGCAATCGGGAACCCTCCAATTTGAAGTTGACGACTTATGACCTATATGCAACCGCGCGCCTCTATTCAGAAAACTGCGAATGATGAAATCTTCACAACTGAAAAATTTTCTAGGAATAATCTGCCCCTTTTTATCAGAAAATGACGCCACCTGGAGAATTTTGCAACGGGTTCGAAAAATGACTTAAAACAAGGCCATCAGAAAGGGGGGGGGGGTGATACGGTGTGTGGAGGTATTTGAATTTTTATTCATAACTCAGTATAAGAAATAATGATGGCGAGAAATTGGTGACGGTCTGAAAGTGGTGAAATTGGTGGAGGGTGAAATCAATGACGTAGCTAACTTGCCATCTTCTTCGTGTTGCCTTGTTTACTGTCTGTGTTTCTCGAGGGTCATAGGTCAAAGGAAGGGCACTGTCTGACGAATTGTATTTAGGAGTGATGCAACATGAATCACTTTTGAGTAAACATCTTATCGGGTAATTAGTTTATAAAATAAACAAACGCATCGCTCTATTCCAGTGACATAAAACATTGCCAAAACGTTAAGTGGAGCAGTAAGAAACATGTGTCATAAACAGTTTGTGTGATTGACGAACAAAAAGACATTTCCCACAGCAGTACTTTTGAGTTGCCTGAAAGGCTGGGCCTTAATTGCTCGTCGGTTTTCTTTTTGTTTTGAGATAATAAACGTACGCCACTGCCATAACAAATGAACACGTAGTATAGCGTCGGAAGTAATTAGTTAATGTCGACCAAAGCTCATAGACGCTGATTAATCCAAAATATAGGATTTTCATCAAAATATAAAATTAACTCACATTTTTTAGAAAAATATTTAACAAAACTGCGCAGTAATCATGATTTTATGCCAGAGAATAATAAGTTATCTTCGTAAAATTGATAATGAAATGATCCAAAGAAGACAGTACCCATAAATTGTATCATTGTTGATGTAACTGACGTTGAAAAAATCAGTGTGCATGAAAAACTAAATGGGTGTTGGCTACTTGTTTAGTAGCGAGAGAGCCTTAAGATTCCCATGGTAACTAAGATACTACTGTACATTAAAATATTCCCACAACATGTTTAACAAAATCTCGTATTCCTATTCATATAAAACGTGGAGGATCTGTTAATTATCTGTCAAACTAATTACTATCACTAATTTGATCAAAGGTCAATATGCTGGCAGGATGAGTATTGTGTCAAAGTAATGTTATCTCTTTTCTGGATAACTTCAAGACAAATTGCTCTAAAGTCATGCGACTTGTACAACTTCACTCCGCCTCCAATGAGAAATTGGATACCATTTAATGTGTCAAATAATAAAGCAAGTAAGTGGCTATTGGCGCCTGAATGATCCAATGTTTTAGCCAAAGGATGATACGTCGAAACGTCACAATTAGCTACAGAGCTAATCCCGAGGCAAATCATATCCTACGTATTGGAGTTTCTCCGCTTTTCAAGTTGCCTCCGAAAGATCTCGTGAAATAAACCACTCATGATTTATGCAAAAATCGGACGTGCATACCAAGATGTGCGAAAGATCACGGCGTAGAACCTTTTAAGAACTATGTAGCCATTTTCACAGATCGTATGTACATCCCAGTCTCACCAGGATCCGAGGAATATAGTCTAGGTACTTTAGTTTTCTTCATCGCTATAGGAAGGCTACATTTCTACACAGTGCGAGACTCATTTAAAAAAAAGTACTCCTTCCGATCAAAACTCATCTCAGTGTGTTTGGCCCCTCGTTCTTTGTAAAATGGTCCCAGTCCACTAAAAAGGCAGGAACTACCAAAATTCGGCGAATGCACAATTCTTAGTAAAAAGTCCACATTCTCAAAAATTCAAGTTCCCCATTTTTAGGCTGGTTGCGCTCATGTGCCCTGTGTTTAATTCTTCTGGGTTGATATCCGTAGACGCCAGAATCTCGTGAGAAAGTTAACCATTGTAATCACGTGCTTCGTTTCTAATACATGGCGATATTTCGCAGACTTGATAGCGTTTTCGCAAGTGTATTGTTAATTTATGCAGCAAATAATTAACGCACGCCCTTAATAATTATTTCACACCCCTAACAAGAGTTAACTTACGCTCGTAATTTATGTGCGTAACGTTCACCTATTTGACCAACGATGTATTTCGTCTACGTAGTGTGATGGTACGTATTAAGCGAAAAAATTTTGAGAGCGTATTGTTGGTCGTCAAAGTGATCAGCAGAATGGAAACGATTTTTTATCTTTGTTCCAGGACCGAATTGTCGGGCTCCAAACGGTGTCGTGGTCAAAGAAGGACAAACAGTTCAAATTGATCCCTGCACGAAATGTACGTGTGACCGAAGCAGCTGGTGGGGGTCTTCTGACGAACGAGCAAAATGCCGCTTGGAACCTTGTCTGATGAAGCCATGCCCAAAAGGACAAAGACGCCAATTTAGAAGAGGACACTGCTGTCCAATTTGCGTTTAAAGCCTTTGGATAGCCGTCTAGTCGTATCCATACATTCAAAATCCCCAGCAAGCAGACAATTGAATGAAAATAAGTGAAGTCAAGGTGATACGCAAATGTGAAGTCCAGGAGATACGCAAATGAAAACAGATTTCTATTTTCTGCCGTATCGACCCAAAATAAAAATTCCTATTGCACACAAATGAGAATGGCATCGTAGCACTGTTAAGTGAATTTACGTCTTTTGCTTTTCCCCCTTTTCTGCGTCCCCGATGCATGTTTCCGTTGCTCACGATCAACGCACGAGCAATAAATCTATACTATTTACGGTACAAAACTGTTGCTCGTAAATCCATCAATAAATTTTCATCATGCGGTTTTAATTTCCCCTGGCGCAAAACGTGTTATCTAAACAATTCAGCCTGTTGAGCGAATGTAGCTGTCAAGTGTTTTCTCGAAGTGGGGTTGTGTTGACAATTGACGGAGTTTGAATTTGCATCTGTGATTCTAGTATGTTGCATAGTCACGACATTTTTAAAATAAATATTTTCAATTTTTTGATTTAAAAACATTTNCTAATCGTGGTACGGAATATGGAAAAAGTGAAAGTATAAACAACAATTGTTTGACAAGACCTCGCCAAGAAAAATGACTTTAAGGTCTTTGCGTGGAGCAGATCACGATTGTCTGGGAATGACCATTCCAGACCTCTGGGTCCTCACGCAGTCCGCCGTTTATCGGTGCGAGGGATGTAAAGAAGATCTGGGGAGTTCGAAATATATTGTCGAGGTTATACAGGACCTTTTTCAGACTTATGGGTGTATTTAGGCAAATACAGTATTGGAATTCATTTTTTGAAAGTAGAAAGCCTGTAAAATTTGATTTTTGACTTTATACCAATCTGCTACTAATTGGGTCACGTGACCATGACTTTTTAGTAAAAGTTAGTAAAAAAACTTTAAGGTACATCCATAGAAAACAACGGTACCTATAACCATGCCAAATTTCGTTCGATCTAAATGTTCACGATGAATTCTCCAAAGTGCTGTTGCAGTTTTCTAAATTATCATTTCGTTTTCGTTTTCTGCAACTTTCGAGTTTTGTCATAATTGATAGCCCCTCATGCGAAAGCTGGCAATTTTCAAAACAATTGCCAACCGCGTTTTGGAGAACAATTCACATGGCGACAGTTTCATGCAAATCCCATCAGGTATTTCTGAGATAAGATGAAACGAAGTTTGCCAAATTTGACCATTTTCGAGGGTCCTACATAACCTTAAAGGTGGAAACAATTTGTGTTATGTCTATGGTGTCATTTTACAATAGGCACCAGGGGCGGATCCAGGATTTTGTGTTGTTGGGGAGGGGGCAGGGCAAAGTATTATCCAGGATTTTGCCCTTCAGACATTCTTACCCCTAAATTGCCAAATGGAATCTGGGAGAGTTTTAGGAAGTGGGTGGGCATGGCTCCCTTCTAAATCCGCCACGGGGCAACCTCAGGACTTCCTCAATGAGTAATCGCAATGGGCAATCGCAACTGCAGTAAAAGACCTGTGAAAGAGAACTTTCTAGGTCAGTTGATCTGAGGATACTACTGAAAAGTACAAAGGACCCATGTTTATTAAAACTAGCTAAAGAACAGGGACTGGTGGTTACTTAGAAACGTTTCCATTATATCCCTAAACATTCATCCAATTGTCAAACAAGTATTTTATCTGACCTATCAGACATTGGAATAGTGGACCAATGTTTTAATGGAGTGGACCAATGTTTGAATAGAGTGGACCAATGTTTTAATGGAGTGGAAAAATGTATTAATGGAGTGAGCCAATGCTTTAATGGAGTGGACCAATGTTTTAATGAAGTGGACCAATGTTTTAATAGAGTGGACCAATGTTTTAATGGAGTGGGCCCATATTCTAATGGAGTGGACCAATGTTTTAATGGAGAAGGCCAATGTTTTAATGGAGTGGACCAATGCTGATCAATTCCCATGGAAAAGAAGACTCACTAGAAAGAAAATGCGTGTAGAATGTTCACAAATTTCATAAAACAAATTATACTTTATTATACAGTCATAGTATTTACAAACAATACCATATAGCAATGTGATAGTTGAAACAACAGGTTTGCTAGTTAGGTATAACTGTGCACGTCATGCTCCCAGATGACTTCTATAGAATAACTTAACATTGTTTTATGGCCCAATTTCACAACACAGTCATTAATGCGTGGTGCCAGATTGACCAACGTACTACTCCAACGTACTACTCCAACGGTGCACTAATGGTTTAGCAATTTGTTCAATCAGTCTTGCAAAGGTTTCAAACAACGAGGTTTCTCTATTTCACAAAACCACCATCAGTTGTCTTCCAGCTGTTTATGCACTCTCAATGAACCTTCTGAAGTCCTCTAAACTGATATGTCCGTTCTCGTTGGTAGTACACTGTGACATCAACTGAAATAAAACAGAGTTTTGATTAGTCAGCCGTAAATTTCTCGAATATTGGTTTTCAAACATATACAATCAATCAGCGGTCTAACGTTCCTTTTTTGCTCTCTTTGCTCGTTCATAAGGTTCCCGTCCACCACAAGTCCTAAGCCAACTGCACTGTTGGTTACAGCAAACTTGAGGCAAGTCATGGGAGGGTTCAGTGTAATACGGTTTGTCTGTATGGTTAAAAAGTTGACAACCTCTTCTTGACGTCGAAAGTAGAAATTTTGGAGGACAAATTTTGCAAACGATTAGAGTTTAGGTTTAGGTGTTTCACCATAACTTCAATGAAAGATACACAAATTTTCACTAATTCACTGTTTTTGAAACCACCAAACTTTTAAAATCATTGTTTTGGGGTTGAACCCTATGTGATATTACAAAAAAGAATGACCAAGACTTAGTGTAACTAATCCCCATGCCAGCATGTTACGTTACATTGACCCTGCAGATCCAATCAAAATATTGAATGGACTCAATATGAATGATAAAAAAATAACAATTGGAGGTTACGATTAACAAAAAAAACAACAACAAAACAATAACTTCATAATCCTGAAGAACGATTACTCAGACTTTTGACAAAATGTATTTGAAAGAAATTAGTCTACAAGAGGGCTCCACCCATCAGACACTTACTGCATCCATGACATCATCATCAACAGGAAGTTGGAGCTGCCTGCATCTGTCCTTCAGTCGCTCCTTGTCGATGAAGCCTTGCCGATCAGCGTCAAACTTCAGGAAGAGATCATCGATCCTTGACGAGCCTGTGATTCCCACCTTCTTTAGCTGACCTTTGACCTCACGCACCAATGATTCCAAATCGCCAGCCCTTTAAAGGTAACAAGCAACTTAGCATATTACTTTCTTCATTGTTTAATTAAGAATACACTTTGAAAAGTAGTTCTTGGAAAGACAATAGCTGTTATTCCCCTTGCTAATTCAGACCTACTGATCAGTTAACTGAAAAAATGAAAGTGATAAGTGTACATGTCACCCAGATTAGAAGGGGAACTCCCAGTAACCCACAGTTCATTCTTAGAACCATTACAGGCTGTTGATTTGTGCATTTACTTTAGGCAAATCTTACGCTAACAGGATTTGCAAGCAAATGGATTAGAAAGCATGCACTGTTTACCCAGCCATCAAATTCCTTGGCACATCAAAGGCTTGATGGCGGTTTCACAGATTGAAGTGAGCTTGTTGCTATTCATGAGCTTGGCTGAGCGTGTATAGCAGTCGTAAACCATGAACACGTCTGTTTAGCGTACGAGTTTCAAAGTCAAAAAACGAACACTAAAGTAAGGCAAACGGCCAACACGGCTGTTTCCAAAATTGAAAAGTAAGTAGTAGCCATCTTTGAATTTTTAAAATCGATGCATAATAAGAAAAATTAATGAATAGCTTTTATTCAGCATCTCGAATAAGCCACGAGCATTAACTTGTGAATTAATTAGGATGGGTTAGTCACAGTCTGGCTGAGGCTCGATTAGGCGTTGGGGTTACAAAACCCCAAATGTTAGCGTAGTTGTCTCATGAACTTACGTTCTTCTAACTTTCATCGGTGCATTCTTCCCAGACATGTCCCCAGCTCCCTGGCTGGATAGAGTCTGTTGCAGTGATTGTATTGTATCAGCAGGCATATCACCCCTAGGCGCTAGCTGCTTGAGAACATACTCATCAGCATTGGTGAGAACGAACCGGTGTCCATATATTTCGATAGTGGCTCCAATCTTGAAATCCTCCGGTCCGTAGAAGATCGGCCTGTCTGGTGTGGAGCCTGGCTTGGCCACTCGTGTGCGTTCAAGGAACTTTCCTCCAATGATTCCAGAGTTCCTGACAGGAGGCTCGTAGATGGTGAGCATGTCGTCAGCAAGACGATACGAGATAATAAATCGTCGCCGTTTGTCTTCTGGCTTGACACTGTCAAGAATAGCCTCGTAACGGAGTACTTTGTGGTCGTTCTCGAGCATTTTGATGAAATCTTTCTTTGGTGGTTGAGGCATCAATGAGAGACAGGATTGCATAGAGTCTTCCAGTGAACCAAATCCATTGTATGGTGGGATTTCCTGGAATAAAATAGTTAAACATGAAGAAAATTCTTCAACATGTCAACAATTTTTAGTTTATCACAGAATGAGATCAACTTGAAGAGTAGCAAAGTTGCAAAACTACTACTACTGATCACATGCACAAACGCCGTCATTCCTAAAGATATTTTTGACAAGCAAGTAATAACAAAAAACATCTCAACTCACCATTTTTGGCAAAGTTTTATCTAGTCCTTTCACATCCACAGGAGTAAAGTCTGTGATTCCAAATGTTTTGTAGTAAAATGCCTGAGTGAATTCGTCAAAAGCATAGATGAGGAACCGTCTGTTGTTAATGATCACAGTTTCACCAATTTTGAAGTGTTGAGGCCTAAAATAGTCCTTGATTTCGTGGTCTGTCAGTTCCATAGAAACTCCCGGATGAGTTGACGGGACATTGTAACGATTGATGGGGATCTTTTGACGACCAATCAGAAAAGGGAATGGGTCGCGACCATTGTTTGCCTGGTGACATTCGCGGATCTCCAGGGTATCGTCCACCAAGTAATACTGAAATAGATAAAAACTATTGTATTTTTGTACAATATTAAAAGTGAAGTTTTTTTAAAATATGTCTGAATATCATAATTAAGTACAACAGTGCAAAGTAAATATAAGATGTGCATAATAAATGTAACTTGAACGAACAGAGGATTTATGGAATATTAACATACGCGTATAGTAAATGATTCTGGTAATATTTAGCAGACGAGGGTGAGAGATTGCGCAAAATAAACACGGCTTGTGATATTTAAATTTTAAAACATACTGTGGTGATGTTACGAACAGAACTAACGTCTAACGATAAGAGTTTATATTAAAAGAAATGATTTTGCCAAAGACTTGAAAATACTTGTCATGTATACAGAAGCTCAATGTTCTCTGAAACAGTGACCACACCTGTAACATGCATCCATTTAGATAGCCTCATGGGTCCCTTATTCCACAAATGCACCCTTATCTCATTCTATTCCTTGGTAATGTTCTTTATTCACTTGCAGTTAAAATTTAGCTTCCTAGCTATTGTTTTGTTATGAGAAGATACGTACGTGGATAACAAACGGACGCATTTCACCAAACATGGCATCCCTGTCATCCCAGACGCAGAACATGCGCAGGACTTTACGATCCATCTCTAGGAACTGTTTCTGTTTATCAAATGCAGAGGGCGTCTTGTAGGTCCTTGGCAGTGCGGCCTGCTCGCGTTTGTAGAGGTAGGGGTCCTCCGGTGTCGGCTCAGCAGGATTCACCACAATACCTTCACTTTCTAAGAAGTTCTGAAAATTTAAGCAATTGAAATATTTATATCAATGGTTTATATTCAACCAGTGAAAAAGATTGGGATCACAACTTTCAATTAATCCCAAAAGCTATTTAGGACTGAAACGAATCTTAAATTCAAAAATAAAACTTATCAAGTTGGCATGCGTAAGGCACAGAAGCTGCTGTGATCTATTTATTGCATAGTTTATGTCTCATCACTTGATTCAACATCACCAAAGTTGCACGATAACTGAAACAAAAGCTACAATATATCCAAATACATATTTGCATAAAAAATTGACACATGTGACCTGGAAAATAGGGTCTACATTACTTTTCGTTTTTAATGCTCACAGCATGACAAAAGACATGTTTCCTACAAAAACAGCAATGAACAAGGTGTAAAAATGGGTAATCTACAAAAAAGACCGTGTGAGCTGCAGGAAAGGCCTATTACTGATCATTATGCCAAGAACTGACAATCTTACCTTGGTCCATTCATCACAGTTTGTCACGTGGAACACTTTCCCATAGAATGTCACATTGACACCATTGTTAATGTCCTTCCAATGCCAGTGGTCGCCTACATCATTCTTGGGCAACCTCTGTCGTTTTATTAGTTTTCCTAAAAAAGATACTCTGCTTCGTTAATCACAGATTAGATGTATGTCTTATGGTTTTGCTTCACAGCGTGGCTACTGCAAATAGATAGGATACAGTTTTGAATGCTAAAATAAGGAAAACAAGCCTATTCCTTCAGATGGATGATTTTAACTATAAATACTACTTCTCGTTTATCAAGAATTCTACCATAAAAATACCAGTTTGCATAATACATTCGCAACACAGAGGCAATATTCTTTCCCTGCAGCTTGGCTTTCAATTCTAGGACCAGAATCATAACTGGGTAGCAATAAATATCATACCCATATTTATACTCAAGACCTAAAATCTTACACCATGTCTATACCTTGAAAGAGGACTTGAAACATGACCCATTTTTATATCTAATCAGGGAAAAGTTTGCCCAAAATATACCCTAACCTACTGTCCAGATTCTAACTGTTCCGGGTTCATTGCCGAAGACGAAGTTTGATTTTCAATTGCTAGTAAAAACATCAATTTCCTGTCATGCTTTTAAAGCCACTTAATATGAACTGATATCCCAAATTTGGTACGAACACAAATCAAACGTATTACCAGAAAATTTTAAAAATGCACCCAATCTCAGTGCCATGTCCCAGCTGACCCCTTTACATTAACGACCTCTGAGATTTCCTCTTATTCGTTTGAAGGAAAAGCAGACATTAACTATGCTTAGTGCTCAAAAGATGACAGCACACAATTCACAAAGAACAAACAAAACAGCAACTAGTCCTGACATCTATTGATTGAAAATGACACCCAGCTCTAATACATCAATGCTCTCTTATGATTCAAACATACCTTGGGGCATTCCACTGTTCTGTCTCACTGGCTCTACAACTGAGATACTGTCATCCTCCAAGTAGTAATAAATGTCTACTGGACGCACTCTGTAGTATTCATCTGCCGACTCATGCACAGTTTGTTTGAAGTAGGCATTGAAACGGAGTACCTGAAAAAGTGATGCAAATTGCGCATGAGTTTTCCGTTGCTGTATAATCCTCTGAGCCCGAGCATGATAAATTTAACATTGGACAGAATCATTTTTTGTTTTCAAGGATAATTGATGATACTACAAGAAAATTCAAAACAACCTAATTGCTTATCATTAAATTAAACAGTAAGTAGTGTTAGAAGCTTACAACCTTAAAATTCCACAGCATGCATGATGAGATATTGCTGACCTTTTGTTGGGGCTTCCATTTCAAACAGTACTAAATATCACTTTATTGCATTTTGCCTGTACTAATTTTATTATACAAGTGTCCCTATCAGATCATTTTATTTTGTATACATAAAGCAACATATTTTGTGTTGCTCATACTCTAAAAATAACCTAACTATTAATTCCAAAACAAATAATTCCAAAACAAAAGAACTATCTTAATTGTGCTGTTATAAATCAGCTGAAAGTCCCGGGTTCGAGCCTTGTCCGAAAACAGATCTTTTGTGACTTAACTATAGGACACACGATTTGACCGGCATATGGCACGTGAGAAGACTAATAATTTTTACTTCAAGGACGTTTGATGTTTTTCCTTGCTGAAAGTAATCCCTTGCTTCATTCAGTAAAAAAATCTTTTGCTTTGTAAACTTTATTTTTCTTCACTCAAAAGTTATACAAACTGACTCATGTGATATGCACTTGCCACAAACAGCAAACATAACTATACCTGGCTAGATTTGTCAAAGTATGAACCCTAAAGATTAAGATGACAATTAGATAAAAACATATACAACGCAATAATTGTATTCATGCTACACAAATGCACATTTATCGCATTGAAACTGTCTTCCCCTTGACAACATTTGTAATCAATGCAAAACAGTACAAACTTTGAGACTTCTAGATAACAACGGGGAAAGCTTATTCTGACTGTAACTGTCACTGAACTTTAAAATAACCGAACACTATTCTGCAAACACCCGTGCAGAAATTGTCAAATATTTAGATTACCTTTTTATCCCATGCAACATGGCCAGGAATGAAGTCCTCAGGGGGCGCTTGTTTGGCCTGACCGTATGTTAGAGTTGGTTTGAAATTGGCCAGTTCATCCAGTTCCTGTTCTGACAACTGGTTGTAGTGAATTGGCTCCCCACCAAGTCCCACCTCTGGTCGCTTCTGAGTTGCATAGCCATTCCTATAGCCAAGTGTCTGACTGACATGAAACCTTGTTTTCTGTAAAAATGACACACCGTTTGCAAAGTATTCTGACAAGAATATTGCAAATGAGTTAAACTTCATTAGCAGGATTCCGGCAGTGGATATCGGAGCCAGCTATCCTAATTGGTCCATCAGCCTTGTACAAGACAGTGTTGATGGTCCTCATGGGTAACTTGGTGATAGCACAACCTATTTTGGTCAGCTTTCAAGCTCAATTTCATAATTTGCATAGTGATGACAAAACACTTAAGGATATGTATTACAAGATAACCAATTTATTATAAACAGGTAATTGCTTGCTGGCGTTGTTTAGTATAGGAGTACAGAGTGATCACCCCACCGTTTCTCGGAGGTTAGCACTCGTTAGGGAAGACAGGTTCCCTGTCTGATCCGCTTCATCGTCTAGGCTGTCCTCCCCATAACAAGTACCCAGCTCTGTATATATATATATGTTTCTGCTTGATCTCAGCATGGACATTGACAGCAGTGGAGTTCAGTCTTCAATTTCGTTGACAGAATGAAGGACTGCCATAGGAAAAATGTTGATTGCAGAAGTATTTGGTAGAACTGGAAGGATTCAACACAGAAAGACTCCATGTGCCTCCGTTCCATGCCACATAAAAAGAATACAATGACTTCTCAATGAAAACAAACTGCTTAACGCTGCGAACTGCCCTATAACAGACGACCAAATCATGATACCGTTGGAGTTGCGAATCATCCGAATTTATTGAGTGATCGGTATCGATTTTGTCGAGGGGGAACGCGTTCACTGGGAGGCTGCGTTTCACTCAGTTTCTCGACATGGACATGTGAATCACTGAAGTCAGTACAGAATGTGAACTGTCCACCACCATACCTCAGATATCTGCAACAAATACTTACCGTTGGATCTATAAATGTGTTGCCTGGCAAAAACGGTAAGCCCTCCATGGTAGTTTGTCGTTAAATGTGTTTATGAATGTAATCGCTAGCGAGTCCACACTTCTAAATGAATCAACAACGAGTGTATTGGCTGTTGCTACGTTGCTACGACCATCACTAAGCAAACAGTCGTGACATCATAATACCGCGAGATATGTCGAGCTTTCAGAAATTTCTCCGCAGAGTGGCGCTGTCAACCCAGTTCGTATTTTACCCAATAGATGTCCTTGCTGAAAACCCAACCTACGCCCAAAATATAGGGTTTTGTGTTTTGTCCCTCTACTTTCAATCAAAGAGAGCTTCAAAGACGTTCATGTAATCATTTTGACAGTGGCTTGACCAATAATCAAAACTTTTCAGCCTTTGAAACATCGAATTTAAAAGAAGAAGTGGGTACAGTCAATGAGCTATATTTATCTCAATGGGTACAGTTCTCTAAATTTAACGACTGATGTATTTAAAGTATAAAAATGCTGAAGATTCTCCTTCGAGGCAATGTCACCTGATTAACACAAACATTTTGAAAATCACTTGACCAGCTGCAAAAGATAATATTAAGTCACAACAGGTACGCAGAAAAACAGGAACGGAGATAAGCGCCGCGTAATTTTCGAGATTCAGTTGTCATTCAAAATAATTGCCATCCCTATATACACTGTATAGCTGATTTTGTTTGTGAACGGCGCACTTTAGAATGCAAGAAAGCTAACGCAAAAAAAAACAAAGTTGACTGGCGGAGGAGGGAGGGGCACGAATAAAGTAAGTGGGAAATGAACGTGCATGTGGACTGATAGGATTCGTACTATGGGGAACAATACCGGGCAACCACTTCGATGCGACATACAGGACAATACTATAATGTGGAGAGGTAATATTCGCACTACAGGGAGCGATATCCCTCAACTACCTCCATGCGACATGCAGGACGATATTAAAATGGGGACTGGTAACGTTCGCAATATGGGGAGCAATACCCCTCAATTACCCTGATGCGACATCCACGCCGATATCAAAATGGGGACTGGTAATATCCGCACTGTGGGAAAGATACCCTGCAACTACCTCGATGCGACACGTAAGACGCTATTAAAACTTAATGTGACTATAAACCCGTGTTCCTTCTAAGAAGGGTTTACAAACAACTGACAGTTTGTATAGTTGCCAACATTCGAAAATGAAAAAGCGAGACATCAGTGGTTCTATTAAGCAAAAGATATCTACTTTTTGTAACAACTGTACTTCGTACGTAGTGCAAATGCTTTTTTCTGGACCCTTTAAACTGAAAAGTGAATGTAGACGAGATGATCCTCTCTCTCACCATATTTATTTATATTGCGAGATGATGTACCGAGTAATCTTGTTAAAAGTGATAAATTGATTAAGGGCATCTAAGTTGGGAATGTTGACTATGTTATCACGCAGAAAGCAGGTATACCTCTTTCTATTTGGAGGAGACTCCTGGCTCTCTTCCATCTACTATGACTGTACTTAAAGCTGCATCTGGCCCTGTTAAGCTGGACTTAACTCTCATAAAATCGGTCTCGTAATATTCCTTACCGTGAAAGGACTCTTTTCCCGTTTCCATCAAGAACATCGTAACCACCAGCGACTCTCGGAATTTATTAAAAAAAACGAATTTGCCGATCACATTAAACAGTTTGTGGTTTACCAGCAGAATCGAAGTTATAAGTCACCCTGTTTGTTATAAACATTATAACGTTATAGGTACTTATTATACAAATATTTTACTGGATCAACAGCGAAACTTCCTGATGCACTTGTGTTCCACTTTAGTTAAAAACGTCATTGAACAGATTTCAACGCAAGTTAGTTCAGTCGAAACTTAAGCCCAAACAATACTCATTCAGCACAACTCCAACTAAGGGAGAACGTCAACAATTTTCCCGCCCCCAGTACCCCGGTTGAATACTTTACGCCAGCGGTCCCCAATTATGAATATACAAGTTATGAACAACTCCGATCCGAGGTCAATCGTAAAAACCCGGGGAAATATATCAAGCTAAGTTTGCCTACTTATGTTGAATTATTAACCGAAGCGCTTTGATGTTTGAAAATATTTCCACTTGAATGATTGTCCAATGTGCCGGCAACTTGTGTCTCAGGGTTTGAGTAGATGCGCCATTTTCGAATCCGCAGTTTTTGAGTTTGCCAACCACAATAAACTCTGAAGTTTAGTAACAGAAACGGAATAGATACACTTTAAGGAATACTCATAGTATTCCTTACTGTGTATCTATTCTGATTTGATGAAACTATAAGATCTAATTTGATTTTTGTTTTTAGATAAACATGGTGGAATTCAGGTTAAAATGACTTAATGACGGGTACACGCACTCGCAATATTGACTGGTACACGCACGCACAATATTGACTGGTACACGCACGCGCAATATTGACTGGTACACGCACGTTCAATCTGTCAGAATTTAAAAGGTGACTGTAGTCAAAATAATGTTGCAATTAATCGGTTCTAACATACAAATAAAACTCACATATGCCTGACTTGCGTGCCAAAAAGCCGATTCGTATTCATGCTAGAAACACTAAATCCTGAAAGGGGTCGCTGATGGGCTGATGTGTCAGTGACGTGAATGGCAGGGTATCGGCTGCTTTACAATAATTTATCCTTGCTTTCGGCGCCATGAAATATTGCGTCACCTATTGGCCAGTTTCTTTTTTCGCCGATTCTTCAATCAACTGATGTTCTTTCACGAGCTTGTGTACACGTCACAACAAATTATTGGAACTGGTTTCACTTCATTACAAGTTTTTAGAATTTCGATACCGAAAAACCGAATTTCATAAGAAATTTTCTTCTCCGAAGTTGTCGCGAAAATTTAGGAAATAGCGCGTACGCGTGACACGAGCGTATTGTTTTCAAAACGACGACATACTTTTCATTGTTAGAAAATGCGGAGAGTTACGCAAGAAAATGACGTTTATTGCATTGTTTTTCACTTAAACGGCTGTAACGGGCAAGGTGAGTATCGGTTGATTCCCAGATTTTGCATGCACCCCGTCCGTTCTTTAGCTTAACATTTGATACAAGTTTCACGGCGCGGTGACGAGCTGAACTACCGTGGCTGCGTGCAATTTCGGGTCTACGGAAGAAATACACACAGTGGTACCTAGCTGTATTTTGATGACAGTCTTCATACAGCTAGCTGACTGGCTATATTTACCGGTGTTGGAAAAGTTAGCGATCGTTCATCGGCTGCTGCTAAAATTGTGATGTGTTCTCTTGAGTCGGCTTTTTGCGATTACGTCACCTGACCTTTACCAGTTTCTTTTCTCCCGATTCTTTTATTAAGTGTTCGTCGCTGCCGCTTCCTAGGTTGCATACATGTTGCAACAAATTATCGGAACCGTTGTTTCATTTTGTTACAAGTTTTTAGTATTTTGATACCAGAAAACCGAATTTCAGAACTATCTTGGTGCTGCGAAGCTGTCATCATGTCCGAGCCGAAAGACGCCTCAAATTTTAGGAAATGGCGCGCGTGCCGTGTCAGGAGCGTGCTGTTTTTGAAACGGACGACACTTCTTTGTTACAAAAGGCGGCAAATTATGCTAACAGATGACGTTTATTTGATTGTTTTCCACTTAAACGGCTGCAACGAACAATGTGAGTGTCGGTGTATACCAGATTTTGCATGCCCCCCGCCGGTACGTTAGCTTTATGTGTTGATGTAGCCTAAGTTTTACGACGAGGTGACGAGCATAAGTCAACTATACCCGGGTAGTCAACGGCTGTCTGAATTTCGAGGTTAATGGAGCTCAACAAACAGTGGTACGATAGTCTTCATACAGCTATAGTCGGTAACTTACCAACCCTCCAAGTTTACAGAGTTGAGTACTGGCTGGCAGGTGGCTGGCTAGAGTCCACATTGCCCACGGCACAGTCACACCAGTGTAAATTGTTGATACGGACAGGTTGCAACGGCAAATTTTCGTCTGGCGATGACGATGACTGGGTATCACTTTGTGTTGCCTCGTCTCAAACAGGTATTCCTGGTGACCCGACATTTCACACTAAAATTTCTTATTCCGACAATATGAAAAACGCAACTTGTCTGCACGCTAACACACGGCAGTGACTTTGCCCCCGCCAAATACATCACGAGACGCAGCTTTCCAAGCCAGTAATTCTTTTTGAGCTTCGTTAGAGAATATAACTTTACTTTTTGTTGTTGAATTATTTGTGAAATTAATCAACAATTCATAGAAAACTATCCAGAATTTGTTCAGAATAAAATACAGTTCCCTTTTAAAGTTATTGACTGGACGTTGAGTATAAAACTAATATAGACTGTTTGAAATCGACCGTGCACTGTCAATAACTGAGAGTTCATTTAAAAGCAAATAAAACAAAATGCTTTAAATAATTCTTTATTTTGCATATGGCTGTGCAAAGAACTCATGCATATGCTTTACGCTGAATTTACAATTGTTACAAACAAAATAAATACACAATAAACAATACTAGTAATTAAACTATTACAAACATTATCAATAATTGCGAAATTGCATATTGTTTAATCTCAGCACCAAGTTTGGCTCAGAGCACTCCGAAAACACATCTTATAACAAAGAAAAAGTAGGACAACCAAGCGACCAAGTTATTATAAGAGAGGCGTATCTTCGGAAATTTCCGGCACATCTCCAAAAGGTGAGTTACAGTGAAGGAGAATGAACTGAAATTTCTTGTTCCCTATTTGACGGCAAACGGAACCTGACATAAAATACGATTATCACACACAACAATGCATTTTTGCATGTATGCACCGTATTCACGCAGTCGCCATTTTAAAAGTGAGGCTCTTTTTAGGTTTTAAAAACAATGCATTTTGCGCTTAAATACAGAGCAAAGAGTAATTTTTTCGCGTGCCTCGTTAAATTCACGTCTCAGGTGCGTTGTTTTTTAAACCTAAAATGATTCTCACTACTAAAATGGCGACTGCGTCTATACCGTCTATAACGGGTTGTACGACTTAGTACCATTGTTACATGACGTCATAGCATTATTCTCAATGACATTGCACTGCGATAGCGCAGGCACATTTTTACCATAGACACAGGCCTACAGTTCTCCGTTGCTACTCCCTCAGCAGATAAGAAAAATAATCTACTTGACAACTTGAACCAAGCAGCGCACGGTCTGAACAGATTTTAGTCGAAGCATAACCCGACGGCATTAAGCAGACGCGAGTCATTCAAGATAGATGTCAAGCGTGAAATATGAAAAGTTACCGACGTTCATTCAACATCTTCTAACTTTACAAGGGATACAATTTCCGATAAATCTGACTCATCCCCAAGACCGAGCACTTAAAACACTCCACTCTATCCAAATAATCACAGTTTTTCGGTCTGATGAAAATTGACATTTTGAGATGAACGCCAGAAACGATATAAATTTTTACCATTTCACGGAATAGCGTTTCCAGACGATGATCGTCTCTTACAGACGTGCACGGCTTGGTTTTGCAATTAACGCAATTTTATGCCATTGTAAACCTGAGCCATCACCAATATTCGCGTTCCATCTCTGGGTACGTTACAATGCATTAACATTCAACAGGAAATAACATTACACTGTTCGCGTTTTATAGACCTACTTTATAGGCACATAAATTGCACCAGATCACATAAAAACAACTGTAGTTTCTATGACTTATGATATCACCCGCTGTCCAGAATCTGATACTGAAAATGTTTCCAACGTTTTGCATTCTCCTCTTTAACAGCTTGGTATCCCGCAACATTAGAAACATGAGTATCTCCGTGATTCGAGAACATTTCGATACAAGGTTAAACTATATATACACATTAGATACCGAGCGTTTGAAAATAACGAAGAATCTCGCATAAAAAGAACTGCTGTGGAAAAATATTAGCGATTTTTGCAAGGACGCTGCAGTGCGAAAACAAATTTACAAGGGATACATAGTTTCCGGCAGAGTGTGCATCCGAGAGAACCTGCTGCAACCAGGCGTGCGTTCAGTAGACGCTAGGACCTACGCTAGGACCTAGCTAAATCTAGTCAAAGTCACGTGTTCTCATTTAAAATGCACGGCAATATCTCACGTAATCTCGCGAAGTCTTGCTTTTAAGCGAGGTCCTAGCGTTACTGAACGGGAGGCAGCTTAAACAAGAAGAATGAATATTCGCCATTGTTCATTCTCGTGACAAGGACACGCCAGTTCTGAATCATTTGAGTTGGTGCCATTCAAATGTGCACGACACAATTCTGGTCGACATGACGTCATCATTTGTGACAGTCATTTTGCGTCAGAGAGTGACAAGACCATTGAAATGCCGAAAGATTGTCAGTTAAGTACAACTTTTCATGGACTGGTGTAACGTATTACCGATAACGACAAATCGGCGCACCAGCCGTTGTAAACCACTGGTGTGGGGCGAAAACATGTTGACCTTGCTGCGACCATTCGAATTGTTCAAAAGTAAATTGGTTCCGTACACTCAAAATTCGCATACAGAACAATCGCAGTCTTGGTAAGAGCGCGCGATCTTTCCGTATGTCGGTAAATTTGTCCAGGAATCTTGTCAGTAACAATGACCAACAGCCTTCTCGTGCAGCATTATCCAACCACTTGTAAACCAACGGAAAAATATAATGGCACACAAAAGTCAAACTAGCTTTCCCACATTTACGACAAAATAATTTTTACAGTAGTTACATAGGTTATAGAATGTTTAAAGAATGTAATACACATTGTTGTAAAGTTAAGATGATCATAAAGAAAACAAACAGTTCGGCAGGCAAATTGGTATATAATGCTGCAAAAGTTGTCACGGGAACACCTAAAATAAACGTTTCCATTGGAGACAGTCCTTGGTCGAGCTGCGATACGGAATACATAGAGGGCTTTCTCCACTGCCAGTGTGTAGGATATGTTTCATTTGAACTGCTGGTTGAACTCACTTCTTCAAAAACCTCGTCATAAGAATTTCTCGTCCATAAGTCGTCGTAGTGAGAATTGTCTAAGTTTTGACGCACGTTGTATTGAGTAAACAAGTCATCGCAACCTCGGGATTTGATTCCGTCTAACATTTGACTATTCCCGCTATGATAGGACTCGTCTAACATTTGGGATTTCCGGCAGTAGGGAAGCATTCCGCTGCCATTAGTAGTAATATAGCCTTCAAACAAGAAAAGAGCAAGCAGTTAGGACTGTGAAACATGATCAGACACAGATGACCACAGAATGAGCGTCGCTGTACCGACACGTCGCCGAGTGGGTTAGACGCAACGATTTGCAAAACATGGTGTAAAAAGTCAGTGGCGTGAGTGGTCCAGTCCGAAGTTACTGTCGTCTGCACCTCACAAGAACAAACAGGCACTTGCATTGGCACATGCGCAATAAGACACAAAGACGACGCAGGTTTTCACCCGGCGCACGTTACACTTATATGAAAGGAAAGACCATGACATTCAACAGGCGAAGTCAAAGAGCGCAACTACGTCATCAAAGATGACCAAGAGCACCATTTTAGGTTTGCAAGCCTAGCAACCACTTGGCGACATGTAGTACACTGCATTGTATAAGTACAGTTAACAATGGTTGATGGTCTAATGTGAACCTAGTAGCAGACAAACATTTAGATGTAAAGATGCTGGAGCACAGAGAAACAATAAGAAAAGCCTGCTGACAAGTTTGGCGTACATGACGTCACACTACAATGCATGACAGTGCTAAGAAAATTAAACCTCGAATAGTAAAATTTGAAAGTTTTATATCTGACAGATAGGAATTGAAAAAAAGCTGAAAGAAGGTAACTTCTTAAGGAATATTGTCAACAGTAGTACCAGATTCAGTCAATGGGTTGGGACGTAAGAGCAACAAAAATCTGAAACAGTGAGTGAATACGGACTACGGAATAAGAAGTTGAGGTAATGTTGTACTGCAGTCCAGAAATACGCAGTCAAATGCACACTTAAAGGAACTGTTAAAGATCTAGTAAAATAACCACACTGTCAGCTATATCTAATGACGCCAAAAAGAGTTGTACGCAAAAGTACAATGAAATAACCGAGAGGCGAAACGACCAATCAAGTTAAATGAAAATTTATGAAAAGTGAAACTCATGCCGTTACTAGTATTAAAACATCACGTGGTACAAAGCGAGAAGGAAATGTACACCAGAAGCACACACACACGTTATGGCACATTGAGAAATTTCAAGAGACAAGTTAGCATTGACAAAGCGATTCTTCTAAACTTCTAATACGAAGATGACATGCACGGAAACGGTTGGTTAAAATCTTTCGAATCCTACGTGGTTACTTGTTTTCAAACATAGCAAAACGATTTTTGAAAGGCGTCGGTCTGCTGTGTTGGCTGTGGGGCACTGATATTTTATTGGAGCCTCTGGAATTGTCTCCGTTCTTAGTCTCGACGGTGCGGTGCCCTGTATTGACTTCTACTTTAACCGACGCGTTTGACGGCACAGAAAAGTTGCCCACCGTCTTTTTCAATCCAGTCTTTGACTTAGAACTTTCGGCTTCTACTTTCGAAACTGAACCTAAATGCTTCAATTGAAATTTTGACTGTACATTGTCGTCACCACCTGTAGGGATTTGCTTCACCGCCAGGTCCTGTTTGTCGACCTTGAACTTAAATTGCACTTCGTTAAACGAAGCATCCATTTTCAGTTTCCCGACTTCACCTTGCTTTGTGTTTTCAGACTTATCAGATGGTTTACTTTCTGAAGTTTTAGCAACAAATGTTGACTTCAGTTTCGCAATTGGCAGTTCAACACTTTTCGATTCCTTTTGTGTTGGTTTAGTTTGTGACAACATTTCTTTCGCGTCAGACTTTTGCTGAGTTGTAGATGTTCTTATTATTGGTGACGTTTCCTTTTTGCTGAACTTTGTTTCGAACAAGGCTTTGATTTCTGAAGTACAGAGCTGAGGTTCTTCCGGCTCAGTGCTATCCTCTTTCGACGCAAGGGTCGATATTTGCACAGCGTTGGTTTCCGCAGACTCCGAATTTTTCTTTGTGTCAGACATAACATCAGCCGGGACAAACTTATGAAAAGCTCGTTCTAGTTCCGAAAGTTTGTTGTCATTCGAGCCATGCGATTTCTTCATAGATTTGTCATCTCCATGTGTTTTTTCGCCTGTATGTTGTGTTTTTGGTGGGGTTTCTTTAACAGAATCCGTTGATAGCGGTCCTGCTGCTTTGCTTTGAGTAGGTCTTTGTTTAGTGCCCACTGTTTTCCCAAGTTCAATTTTTGAAGTGGTGCCGGTTAGAAGGTTAACATCTTTCGGGTTTTGTTTAAGTGTTGACTTTTTGTCCAACAGGGCATCACTAATCTGATGGTCAAATGTTGATCTGATATTTGATGATTGTTTCCCATGTTTTTCTGGTTGAGGCTGTTTTGCAAACGAGATCGACGCAGTTGAGGAATTTTTGGAAGCCGTTTGCTCGAATTTTGATTTCAAATGAACAGATGATCCTCCTTCACTAGCAGTTTTCTCACTTTTAGGTTGAACCACATTTGAAGATATCTGTTTCTGTTCAAACATTGAAAACAGCTCCGATTGTGCCTTCTTATTTGTATCTAACGAAGTCAGTACTGATTTGGCTTCCGGATTTTTGATAGGAAATTCTGGGTTGACTTTTGATCCAGTGGCGCTTTTTGTTTCAGCTGGTGTATGTTCGAATTTGGATGTTATATTTGACTTTTCAAACCTGCGTTCGAACTTGGATCTCGATCCAATTGCATCTGATGTATCTTGCGATGCCATTTCCGACTTCAATGCCGTTTCCACTTTTTTGACCGAAAGATCTTTTCTGTGTTTAGATTCATTCTCTGATTTTGCTTCAATAGGTATCTGCTCAAATCTAGACTTTAACTTTGATTTCTCATTTGCTTCGAATTTTGACCTCAAGTCAGATGCAGTGGATTTATCCAAGGACGTCGTAACCGTCTTAAGACCTTTGTTGTGCACTGACTCAATAGGTGACTTTGTTTCAGCTTGTATCTCTTCAAATTTAGATTTGGATTTTCCGTCTTTTGTTTCAAACTTCGATCTCATTTCCGATGCATGTAACTGATTTTGCGATTTGATTGCAGATACTGGATCCTTATCCAACTTTTTATTTGTAAAATCTTTTTCATGTTTGGATTCAGTACTTAATTTCATTTCGGGTCGTGTCTGTTCAAATTTAGATTTCAGTTTGGATGTTTCATCATTTGCGCCCAACTTTGTTTTCAGGCCAGACGTGCGTGTTTCTTCTTGCGACGTCACTGGTGTCCTCATATCCTTGTGTTGGAAGGCATTGTCGTGCTTTGATTCAATGTTTGATTTTCCAAACGGTACAAGTTTAGGTGCTGCTTCCGACTTTTCATCTTTTGCTTCAAACTTTGCTCTCAAGTTAAGTGCGTTTGGTTTGTCTTGCGTTGTTGTTGTGGTTCTTGTTGACTTTGAACCAGTGTCCTTACTTTTCGTGATGTTGTCTTTATGTTTCAATTCAGAAGTTGATTTAGATTTGTCTTCTTTTGTTTCGAACTTAGACCTCAAGTCAGATGCATGAAGTTTATCTTGGGTTTTTAGGGAAGTCTTTGAATCCGTTTCTTGTTTTTTAATTCGAAAATCTTTGTTGACATTTGACTCAACATTCGACTTTGTTTCAGCCTGTGTCTGTTCAACTTTAGATTGAGTTTTGGACTTGTTATCGCTCATTTCAAATCTTGATCTCAAGTCGGACGCACGAGGTTTATCTTGGCATGTTTTCGACGTCTTTGAACCTGATTCCTGGAAACCCTTATTGTGCTTTGATTCTCTATTCGATGTTATTTCTGATGGTTGCTGTCCAAATTTAGATTTTAATTTGGACTTGTCATCGTTTGATTTTAAGCCAAATGAATGTGTTTTATCTTGAAGTGTTATTTCTGACATTAAGCCGATTTCCTGCTTGTTACTCATAGGCTGCGTGCGTTTCAGTTCAAAGCTTGATCGTGCTTTTTCGCCTTTAGATTCATATTTAGACCTCAGGTCCGATGCAAGGGGCATGTCTTGCGTTTTCATTGAGGACTTGGACACTGTTTCTTCTTTTTTATTCGGAAAATCTTTGTTGAGCTTTGTTTTCATATTTGGCATTGTTTCAACTGTTGTATGATCAAGATTAGAATGTGTTTTGGATGTCTTATTGCATGTTTCAAACTTTGACCTCAAGTCAGACGCGTGAGATTGCAATGTTAGTGATGTTCTTGAACCCACTTCTGGGTAACTCTTGTCGTACTTCGGCTCAGGAGTTGACTTTGCTTCCAGTGATGTCTGTCTGAATTTGTTATTTGATTTGGTTTTTTCATCCTTTGTTTCAAACTTTGACCTTAGTTCAGAGGCCCGTAATTCATCTCGCGACGTTATTGGTGCATTTGAAACCTCTTGTTTGTTAATCGAAGACTCCTTGTGTTTCATTTCGGATTTTGATATAAATCTTTGGTCTTTTGCTTCAAACTTCGACCTCAGGTCCGAAGCAAGGGGTTTATCTTGCATTTTCTGTGTGGACTTTAATAAATCAGTTTCTTGTTTTTTAACCATAAAGTCTTTGTTGTTGACCTTTGACACAACGTTTGCCTTCGTTTCGTCGGTTGTCAGTTCAAATTTAGAATGTGTTTTGGACAGTTTGTCACTTGCTTCAAACTTTGACCTCAGGTCAGACGCGTGAGATTTATCGTGCAATGCTTTTAATGTCTTGGAATCTGTTTCCATTAATTTCGTGTCGTGTTTTGGTTCAATATTTGATTTTGTGTCACTTGGAGTCGGCCCGATTTTTGATTTTAATTTGGTGTTGTCATCATTCGGTTCAAATCTTGATTTAAAGTCAAACGCACGTGATTTATCTTGCAGTGTCTTCTCTGTTTTAGAACCTGTTTCCTGGTTCTTAGTCGCTTGTTCTTTGGGTTTCAATGCAGTACCGGATTTAGATTTTCCATCTTGTGTTTCAAACTTGGACCTCAGATCAGACGTAAGGGGTTTATCTTGCAATGACAAGGAAGACTTTGAACTTGCTTGGAAATCATCTTTATGTTTTATCCCCGCACTTAACTCTGAGCCAGCTGATGTCTGTTTTAATTTCGATTCTGATTGTAACTTTTCTTCTTTCGTTTCAAATTTAGATCTCAAATCAGAAGCGCGAGATTTATCTTGCGATGTAATCGTTAATTTTGAACCCATTTCTAGCTTTTTTGTCGGCAAATCTTTGGTGTTCTTTGTTCCCGCGCTTGGTTTTGCTTGTTGAAATTGATCTTTTGACAGATCACCTTGTGTTTCAAACTTTGATTTCAAGTCAAGTGCACGTGATTTGTCGTGAGATGTCGCTCTTGACTTTGAATCAGATTCTGGTTTTCTTGTCGGAGTGTCCTTGCTGTGTTTTGATTCAGTGTTTGAAAGCGGCTCGGCTGCCTTTTTATCTTTTGTTTCAAACTTAGACATCAAATCAAACGCGCGAGGTTTATCCCGAGACACCTTTTCTGGCTTTAAATCCGTTTCTTGACCCTCATTTTGTTTCGATTGAATACTCAATTTTGTTCCAGGTGATGTTTGGACAAGGTTGGATTTTGGTTTTGACGTTTCGTTTTTTGTTTCCAAAGGAAGAGATTTAATTTGCAATGCCTCTAATGTTCTTGAACTGGGTTCTTTTGTTTTGCTGTCCCATTTCTCTGCTTTATGTTTCTCAAATACTGATTGGCCGACACTTTGTTTTGGAGTGTTGTGTTCGAATTTAGAGTTTTGTCCTAGGGATTGTGTCTTAGTCGTATCTTCTATTTTAGATGATTGTATTGTTGTCTGTTGGTCAAGCACTAATTTACTCGATTGACTTCCTGCATTGTCAAGTAATTTTGGACGTGATTTTGGTTGTTCAAATTTAGACATTAAGTCAGACGTGTGGCTCTTGGATTTGAGGTCAAGCTTAGCTTGAGCATCAGCTGATTTGTCACCTACATCCTTCGTCCGTAATCCTGTGGCCTTGTCGTCCTTTTGTTCGAACTTGGACATCAGGTCAGATGCCTTTGCTTTACCTCCTGCCACAAAACTGTGATCGTCTTTCATTTGAAATTTAGATGGTCGTTCCGAGGTGCTTCTCAAGACTCCCTCCTTGACGCTGCTGGACAGTCCTCTGCCTTGAATATTTTGTTCGAATTTAGATATGAGATTAACGGGATCGTCATCCGAATTTTTGGAGTCCAGTTGTGGTTTCTGATGAACCGCACGACCTTTATTCGTCACCTCTATTTTTGATTTGTCATGGGAAACAGTGCTCTGTTCTTTGGCAGTTTGGACATTTGGTTTTGTCAGAGATTGGTGAGACGTTACGCAAAATAGTGGCTCTTCGTCTTTTTGTTGTTTTTCAAATTTCGACCTTAGGTTGTTTGTAAGTGTCTTATCTTTGGCCCGTTTCTCATCCTTGGCCACACCAGGCGGCGGCTGGTCCGACGGTGTATTATCAAACTTGGATTTTAAGGAATTTCTTACACTCCCAAGCAATGTTTTTTCTTCGGATTTAGTTTTAGTATCCAGCTGTGGTTCGTGATCATGACCGTGTTTCTCCTCTTTGTTGGATTTGAGTGCAACAGAGGACTGAAGCTGATGCAAACGTTGTGCGTTGGACGTCTGCTTCTCGCAAATTTTGCCAACTAAGTGGTCACTTTGGGGAGTAACAAAAGATGACGACAGTGGCTCACGGGACAGTCTTTTACCAACAACGTCTAAACCACTCTTCAACGGAGCTGACGTTTCTTTCGATTCGCTTTCAGGCTCACTCGGTACATAATTATCAATTTCATCTTTGGAGGATTTGTAATCCTGCTTATTTGCGTTAATTACATTCGCTTTATTTAACTGCGAAATCGAAACTAAGGAAACATCCTTTTCGTTTACACTTTTTGCTTTCTTATAGTCAACACCGGGAAGCGGTTGGATGTTTAAAAATCCCTGCTTCGATAGCATACTATTTCCGTTTTTACCACTTTCGTGCCTGAAAACAAAAGGCTCACGCAGACGTTTGGGACCCTTATCTATGTTTGTGGGCATATCGAAACGGGGTTTTGACATGTTCTTACCATCCCCAATAATATCAAGTGTTTCCACTGTATTACAAAACTTCTGACTCATGGTAGATTCCTGGCTTATAGACGAACCATTTTCATTGGCTGAGTCGTCAGATTGCCAGTTCATTCGATTTTCCTTTCCCATTAACGCACGAGCTTTTAAATAAGGAATAGGTTTTCGTTTCGAATGATCTTCGCTTCCCTCCTCATACCTGTTAACATGTTCTAAGGTACCACTACTAATACTCAACGTGTCAGAACTACCATTCATGCCATGCTTGTCTACGTCGTCTGCGCTATCACCTACAATTACGCATGCGTTCGAAACGTCCGGTGCATTGAGGTGAGAACTATTGACGGATTCGGAAGAGTGAGTTGACTGCAATTCTAGAGGTGTAAGTTTAACACTGGCATCGGAAGAAATGTGAACTGGACTGCTCATTGCCGATTTGCCTGCCAGCTGAGACCCTATATCTGTTTGTTTTTCGATAGACTTTAAATCCATTGAAAGTTTGGACTGAAAACCATCGGATTTCTTATTTGCAATCGAGGGATTGTTTTGAGCATCCATATTTTCATTTTTCTGATTGCCTAAGTTGACATTATCATTTTTACCTAACCTCTTGCTTTTATGGCTACTTTCTGTTTCTGACATGTCTGTAGGGTTTACACTTGTCTGATCTTTTGTCAGAAATACTGATGACGAATGCAATGAACTATCATGGTTGCCGTTCAGGTGAAGTTTCTTTCTTGGGGGCCGTCCTTCGACCTCACTGTCGGCATCATAATCAAGGGCTTGTTGAATGTCTTTGTTGTCTAAACTTACAACATTTTCACGACTACACGACTCATTAGACATACCCATAAATCCTTGGTTTTTGACGTCATAGTCGCTTGAAGGAGAAAGCCTCTGTCGGACGTCTTCAGAGGGTTCTGTTGCGTTAAGCTTCTTGCTGTCCTTATCCAAATCGAAAATGTCACCGGAAGAGGAAGGTGGTGACCCTGGTGAGTTAGACTCTCTCTCCTTTGCCAACAAGTTGTTGTAATAGTTCTGTGTCCGAATTTGTAGTTGATGATCCTCTTCCTTTTCGCCGTCGCTGGTGACTTCCGAAATCGTATTAAAGGGCGTTGGGTACGACACCCCGCGTTTGGGCGCACGCCGAGGGCTCTTAGACCGCTTATGGTCACCTTGAAGAGAGAAGAGACGTTTAAATATGCGTATACAAAACCAACAAAAGCAACTGTGGTCAGATTACACTAAATGACACATCATCTGACCTCACAGTTTGTTGCGTAAAAGGTTTCATTGTGAAAATAAATAAGGGCAACAAATAGCGGCACCACTGTCCTGATTGGAAAGGAAATGAAAGACAACTGCAAAGTATTCCACCTACTTTCCGAAAAATTGTTGCATTTCCATTGCAACTAACTGGCTTAGCTTCTAAATAACAACAATGCATTGTTTCCAGCGACATCTCTTAACTAGGCTGTTGATGTTCAACTTGTCTTAGCCCCGCCATGGGTTATCAGCTGCGATTTCAGGTAGCCCTCTAACAACTCGCAAACATTATGCTTGGATGGCAGCAATTTTGGACCACACTTTTGTGGAATTTTCTTTCAAAATCTGATGTTGACTCGATCGTCGAGTATTGGAAGTGAAGTGGCGGTTTTGTGATGAAAACTGTCTATTTTGCCATCGTTTTCCAGAACATTGCTTCCATTGTCGGTGGAAGTGAAAGGGCAAAAAATATGAGACAGAATGAAGTTGCTTTGGTCATGTGTACTGCTTTCGAGATGAAATGACTCACAACATTTCATATTGTTCATAGAGTTTTCAACAGTGTGGAAGAAAAGCGGCAAGCCCAGTGATGTCTGCCGCACTGTCAGGTCAAACCCAATGAGAGCCGTACCGATTTCTCGCCGCAAGTGCTGAGCAAGTGTCCCCTGAACGCAGCCCTGCATACACAACGTCACCACACTGATTGACAAAATTTTGTAAACTGAAATGAACTGCTTTCCCATTGTTACAACCACTGGGTTTAGGCTCGGTCAGTGGCCGGAAATACGGTAAATCAGCTAGGTCACGATAGGTCGGGTCATAGTGTTTATCATAGTGTTTATCAGCCAGGGTATTTATGAGTCCAGCCACTGAACCGTTCACGTTTCATCACATGGAGGCAACTCATGTAAGATGGTACCGCTGTCACGTGCAAGAACCGTCGTTCTATGAGAAGATGTTGGAAGGACTAATACACTACATGTACATTCCTTTTTTGCAGTTTTGAACATTTAGGGTCCTATTTAATGTGGGCCTTGGCATGCTTACAGAGGTGGCTATTAAACCCTTACCATGAGTCGCTAGCACTTACCACGGAGCTGAAACCTTACCACGAGTGGGAGCACCACGCTCTGCCATAACAATTACCACCCAATAATAACGATATTGTGCATAGAAAGTGTGTCGTTTGCGCCTGTGGCTTAACGTCCGTAGTAAGGGACATTTTCTTCGTGGTAAGAGTTCTGCTGGTGCGTGGTGAGTGTTCTTCTGGTGCATGGTGAGTGTTTTTTGGAGGGTGATAATGGTTCTCCCGTGGTAAGAGTTCCGTTGTTCAGTGGAAAGTGTTCCGCGAACTGTGGAGAATTTAGATACTTTGTTCCAACAGAATTAGCAATTCATTAATGGAACTCACTTATAACAGTTACAAATCCTGTAGTTGAGCTACTCCCTTCGCTGTTTGTCGCTTTGCACTTGTAAGCGCCTTCGTCGTGTTTGGTTGCACTTTCTAGAATACAAGCGAAGGTGCCCGTGCTGAGGTCGCACGGAAACTCATAACGAGGGTCGTCGGTGATTTCTTCCTCGTCGTGATACCAGCGAACAGAGGGCGCTGGTATTCCGACGATGGTACACTGAAATCGGATCTCCTCGCCGGCTTGAACCTCCTGCGTGGAGGGGATACGTTTCACAAAATCTGGAGCTGTAAAAACAGAAAAAGATACACGAATTAACTTTACATAAAAATTGGTAACTAAAAAGTAAACGACGGTTTGATCACAATGTGCCACTGGAATAGAATTTTATATATTCCTATAACGATTTGACTGAACCGATACAGTGCCTATAAACACGGCAGAGTTGAAATGGATTCGCTTAATTTCGACAATCTCCGGTGTCCCTCGATTAGCCATTTCTGGTATTTAAATTTAATTGAAAACTGTTACAATCTCAAAAGTATTCTTTCCCCTATTTACACCAGAAATGGGGTCTTATCTCTTAAATATGAACATTTCATAACTCCGTATGTTCTTGTGTTTCCACTACCGTTCTCACGAATCGATGTCAGGCATTTAATTAATTTCACTATAAAATTGTAGATTATATTCAGTAATTCTTTATCAAGTTCTGTTTATTTCAAATGGAAACAGTGTGTTGTTGAAAAAGAAACACTGGGAAACCCTTTTGATTAAACTGTTTTCATGAAATTTTTATTTGAACAGGTCAGTGATAAAAGAGCACATCCTCCATCTCTACATGTTTGCGTGCATTTCCTCCTTTCCGCCGGGAATTCCAATCATGTCGCTTGTCCCGTTTCCGCATTAATCGAGGACTGTGTCAATAAACAACACGTTAATCACCTCAGTAGATGTGTGCAGTATGTCTCTTGTCTTGACTTCGTTAGATTTCCGGTAGTTTGCAATGATCCGGTTCCAAACTATCGACTTCATATCGGACTGAGATTCTATTCTACAAGCTGTTTCTTGTTCGTTGTTATTTATGCATGCCAGGGGGTCCAACTCAACCCCTAAATTCAAAATCCAATGACCTGACAAATTAAATAATAGTGAACTTACATACACGTATAAACTGACCTTATAATAATGAATTCTGAGTTTGTTTCTTCGTTAGTTGGCTATTTTTCTATGCAGCGTCAGATTTTTAAAATTGGTCCAAAAGGAAATAGTAAACAGGTTGAAAGCAGGCTTTTTGTCTTATGCGGTGCTTTATCTCGGACACCATCGTCTCGCCACATCACTGCATGTTAGGTACACATTTCTTCTCATTGCATTACAACTACGTAACAACATGTCAGCAGAACAGCGGCAGTAATGGATTCCAGAGCTTCTGACGCAGTCTGAGTGAAGTTCACCATACACGAACTGGTCAAGTGGCCGTATTTACTGAGGAGGTGTGCAAGTCTACATAATCGGCCCGTCTTCGGAATCCGTGACGTCCCCACATTTTGAATGTGAACTTTGTTCGTTGGCTCCGGGATCGAAAGTGTCTTTAGTTTACGCGTTGACCTAACGCGCTAACGTGTAAAATCCGAACGCGCTAACCACTGGCACTCTTGGAATTCCATGCCTCCTTACCTCCGGGCTCCGACGCGTTCCGGGGTTGATTTGTGTATGTTTGAAACAATTATAACACCCGACATCAGACAATGTCCAATATACTAAATAGCTATTTTATTTTAAGACAAACTGAAGCTATTGGCTTGATCAAAGGTTACAAGGCCATCTTAAAGTTAGTAGCTTTAAGAAAAAAAAATGCTTGTGAATTTATTCAGAAGCCTGGCGGGTCCTAATGCTTAGAAACAAAATCCCGGAGTTTCACTTCAGGAAACAGTTAAGGCGGGACCATGCCTCAGAAATTCTCCGAATCAGGGCCAGACAAAATGCCGTCGCTCCCCGTCATTTGAAGAAAGCTAGCGTGGAGTTGGACACTAAACACAGGCACGATACAGTTAACTTAATCTGTCATTAGTGACATAGGGCTTACATTATCCTCGACCAGACATCACCAATTCGTAAATAAGATATAGTCGTGGTCCGTCCATTTCAGTGAAAAGTCCGACTGCCCTTACTTCAGTCAGCGTTTAGGTAGAAAATCGAAACCGTCCAGTGTATAACCACGACGATAAATGTGGAAAGGCTTAGATCAGCTCGATGGAAAGCAACTTCATCTTAACATTTGAAATTTTTGAGAATGCAGTACTTGGCACTTGAACACGACTAAATCGAGCAGACGAGAGCGTTTATTAACCAAAACGTGTCTTATCTTTTCTAAAAACAATTCACACTATTTCATAACCTTTTCAGCAATGATTAAAGGTCGTTGACAAAATACAAGTACTAATTAACTGAACCGTCAGCCTAATGTTCTAAAGGGATAGAAAAAAAACAAAACAAAGCAAATGGATATCCGGGGAAAATAATTGTCAGCTAATCGTTCATTATGATATCAAATAGTTAACACGTGGGTAAACGCTGCTAAAATCATCTGTCTCCTGTCGCAATGCATTGTTTAAGTAGTATCAACTCTAACCCTGCACGAGAGTTTGTTCCTGCCGAGTCATTATAAACCGACAACGGTAGTCATTAAGATTGTGAAAGACTGGGGCGTGTTTATTCTGGGAACGCAAACGAGTCACCCGTGCTTGTACATGTGGTCGGCCCCTCACGACCGAGATCAGTGTTGGAGTAGGACACTTCGTTCGAGCAGCACAACTATGAAGAAGCGGGCGACCATAGCAGTTTTACTCGCTGTTACTATCTTAGTCATCGTTGCAGTTGTATTAGGTGTTTGGTTTGGCATTAAGAGAAATGGGAGTATAATTAATGATGTATCGAAATCAAAGGAGCAGTCCATCGTTGGCACTTACAAACGCGGAGCGGTAGCGTCGGACGACGGGCGGTGCTCCACAATAGGAAAGACCATTATGTTTGACAGAAATGGTTCCGCTGTCGACGCCGCAATCGCCACCATGATCTGTGCTGGTGTAATGAACACACATAGTACTGGTATCGGCGGTGGGGATTTCATGGTCGTCTACGACAGACCTAGCCAGAAAAGTTGGTTCTATGATTTCCGGGAAGTTGCACCAGAACTGGCCTCAGCTAGCTTGTATGGCGGTGATGTCAGGCGGAAGTTATTCGGCGGTTTATCCATTGCTGTTCCAGGTGAGATTCACGGATTTTGGGTGGCTCACAAAAACCACGGTAGATTGCCATGGAGAGACTTATTTGAGCCGACTATACAGCTTTGTCGAAAAGGTTTCAAACTAGGGGCTGCCACGGGGGGATGGTTAATCAAAAAGAAAGAACATGTTGAAAACTTCAACAGTCTGAAGGAACTATTTACAAATCCGGAAACGGGAAAGCTGTACAACACAGGAGATGTAATGTATCGACCACGTCTAGCCAGAACGCTGGAGATCATAGCTAATGAGGGGGCCAACGCTTTTTACAATGGAAGCCTAGCTAAAGATATTGTTGACGACATTCAAGAACATAACGGAATAGTCACACTGGCAGATTTAGGCAATTATACAACAGTTGTGAAGGAAACACTTTCCATGCAAGTTGATGAAGGTATATTGCTATCTACCCCTCCACCCTCTAGTGGCGCTATTCTACTCTACATACTAAATATTCTGAAAGGATATCATTTCGATTCGAAAAGCATGGAACACGATCCCGTGACAACATTTCATCGCATTATTGAAGCATTCAAGTTCGCTTATGGACAACGGCGTTCCTTTGGCGATGATGATACACCGGAATTTGCAGAACTTGTACGTAAATTAACCTCGCAGGATTTTGGTGAAAAAACTAGGGTACAAATATGGGACAATGGTACACGTCCAGCCATTATTTACGGTAACTATGGTGATGACGAAGAGGAGAAAGCGGGGACATCGCACGCATCTATATTGGCACCAGATGGCAGCGCCGTCTCTATTACCGGAACGATTAATTATTTCTTCGGTTCTGGTATGGTTGGAAGAAAGACAGGAATTCTATTCAACGATGAAATGGGAGACTTTTCCTTGGAAACGTCTGGCGTGTCTTTTCCCAGAAACACAGTCAGGCCTGGTAAACGACCGCTTTCTTCCATGTGCCCCTCGATACTAGTTGACAAAAATGACGACGTCAAACTCGTCGTGGGCGCCTCTGGTGGTATAAAAATCATTACCGCTATCGCTCAGGTAGTCGCACGTATGTTGTGGTTTGGAGAAAACATTAGCGATGCAACTGACGCGAAAAGGCTTCATCACCAGCTATACCCCAATTATCTGTCATGTGAGAAAGGTTTTGATCAAGAAATCATCGACGATTTAATAGGCAAAGGTCACAACCTGACTGCTTTCACAGGTTCCCCGGTGGTACAAACCATTTTTGTGCAACCCGACTCAATAGAAGCATGCTCAGATTATAGGAAAGGGGGACCAACTCAGGGCTATCCTGACGGTGAATAGGATTCGACGACATCGTGCAGTCTAGTAAAACATTCTAGCTAGTATAGCAATTGAAAATCTGTACACTAAATGTTCAACCTAGCAGCATTCGATTCTTCGAAAGAATGAGATTTGTATACAGGAGTAGGAAGCCTATTAGTTTATTATTATTATCATCATCATCATTATAATTATAACTATTAGTAGTAGTAGCAATAGTAGTAGAAGCACGTGGTACAGGTACATTAGGAGTCAATGATGAGTGGGTTGATCGCATTCAGGATGATATATCAGGAAGGATGTCAATACAGGCGTACCTATGAAAGTAATAAAAATCTCACTTTTATCAAGAAAGTCACGCTAAAGTTACAAACGAATAGCCTTCACTTCACCGTTGGTTTACCTATTGTAAAATAACTTTTCTATTAGGGATACATTTTTAACTTCATCAGCAGAGACGACTATCACTGGAAATTTTCTTTACTTTGTTTTCACAAATATCAAGTAAGACCTATATTCATCAATCAACAGAAATTCCTTGTTACCGAAACGGGTAAAAATCTGCTGGTATTTTCGTTTTTCTCTGTCAAATTATCTTACTTCGTGAGGCACGTTGATATTTAACTTCGCTGGCGATTTTGTCGGGCACCACCAGGAATCCAATAGTCGAACGTAAACTTTATATTAAATTTTAGATGTTGTGAAAGTTATACATTTCAGATTGAAAGAACGTTATGTGGGGATAAGTTTCTACTAAACAAATAATTTGATGACATTTTAACAACAACGTTATTATCTTCTACTAATAATGGTCAATACTATGACTTTTCCGCCTCAACTATTGCCTGCAATGGTAAATACTATGACTTTTGCGCCTCTGCTACTGCCTGTAATGGTCAATATTATTACTTTTGCGCGCTAACTACTGCCTGCAAATAACTGTGTTCTACTCATGAACCTCTAACCCTCCTTGGAAGCACGGGTTCCTGATAACTTTTCAGACTGTTTAAATTTGTGAAAATCTGAGCCATCTGCACATGCTTGTGCATGTTGACCAATGGTCTATGTGAATGTTGACCAATGGTCTATGTGAATGTTGCCTCACCACGGTGCCACAGTACCAGACGGAAGTTAATCGAAACCTGATGACTGATGAGGCTTGACCAGATTAAACATTCGTTTGGACAGTGTTTGAAGCCATAGGCACGGTGGCCCGGTCAAAAGTTAGTTTAGAAGTCCGCATGACGGAACAGCCCAGATTTTATGCCTTCGTGAACTTCATAATTGGACCGTGAAGAGATAAACATGTGGCAAAAAACAACGAATCCAGGGACCCGCTCCAAGAAAACTGACTTAGCTAAGACAAATCATAAATTTCAATCAATTTTAAGATAAAACTTAAATCTGTTTCAAGTCCGTTTCAAAAAAGAAATTTTAAGCTTGTCTAAGTTTTCTCTTAAAATTGGCTATCCTACCGAATGCGAAAGTTTCAAAGTTTGGAAGATTGGAAAAACCATAGACTTAAGTAAAAAAAAATAAATTAAAGTCAGTTTCTTGGAACGGACCCCCTCTGGAGAGTACTCGGCTATATTTTTGTCGAGGGGTTTGCAGCGGGTGAATTTTGATACCCACCGACTTACAGAGTTGACTTTAGGAAGAACGATCCTTTGTAGGGAATGTCCTAAGCAAATTACATCGCCCTGGACTGGATGCTGCAGGCATACAGGGGCGATAGTACATCCCCACAAAAAGTTACGAATTTCAAAATACAGGAAATAAAATCAAATGAAACATGCATATATGCACATGGAAAAATAATTAACACACACTATAAGTCTGGAGATGAATAAGTCAAGATAATTTGAACAAATCGATGCAAATCTGTCGCGGTTTGCTCGAGTTTCTCTAACCGGATGCCATTTTGAAGAGGTTATGTGAAATCATGCATCTTGACGAATAAAAAGTCCAAAGAACACAAATCTTGCAAATTCACCTGATACCTTCCCATGCTATTTTGCAAATGTCACGGCGGCTAGCGTCACGTGCTTCGCTCAGTCTCGCGCTATCCTTTCCCTTACTCAAGTAACTCAGTTGAAATACTTTGAGGTTATCGCGCGCGTGGAGAAAAAGTTAACGATGACCAAAAAGTGGAGTTGGAATTCTTCGCCAAAGTTACCCTAATTGTCGTAGCTATACTTCACCAACGACATGTGTAGAAGTAGAAAGGAACACTGAATAAAGTACTATTAAGCGCTTTTTTAAGTCATAGTTTTGAGTGTAGAATGTGTTTTTGACGAAGTGAAAACTCAATCGGTGACCGGATTTGGCCTACCGCCCGTTTAACATACACGGGACGAAATTCGTACAGAAAGAGATGGGAAGTATTATAGCCCTTAACCGGCCAAGGCCGAGGGGCTACGTTTTGCCTAGGTAAGTCCAAGAAATGGTCACCTTTACCAGGGTTATGTTTCACAAACACCACAGCTTGGTTGGGGTTACGCATTGTAGGATTTTTCTAGTTTCCGTAGGTGGGACATATAAATTACGTTTGAGCTAAGACGTTCGAGTGATGAACGGTTTATCTCGCACTACTTAGCTTTTCAAATTAAATGTAAATGACAGTATTGTAAATTACTATGCGACAGAATGGCAAATTGAGAACTTATTTTCGTGTGAATTTGTAACTAGCATAACAGCAATGTTCACCTGTGAGGCAAGTAACCTACTGACGTACAGCACTGCGATTTAATGTTGCAGTACGCGGGAGGACGATGTCTGCTAAGTTACTGCGATACCAACGTTCATGTAATCGGCTGTAGTAGAGCGGGGGAAAGTTATCTCCCCTTGATATCTACTAACGTTGTTGGGAGTTGTTACTTCAATGAAACGTTCGAGCTACACGTTTACTTTTTATAAACGACACTCGACTGATCATTCCAATAGCGTTAATTAAACAACAATGAAGTGGTGAAATTTTCTAATGATTTCCCACTCAAAGTCCGTTTCTATAGGGAGAGAAAGTGGAAAAAAGTTGTAACTGTCGAACGAAGACCTGTTTAACTACTACGAAAATTTCAAAAATATATTTTGATTTCAAACATTTAATACTTACATCCTTATTTATGAGCTCATGCGTCCACTTAAAATCTTGTTGACAAATTGAATTTCCTCGACATCTTTTGTGCTACACGAAACCGGTTTCAATAGTCTGAAATGTCCCTACTTTGGCCACGCCTACTTTTTATCTCGTAAAATTTAATCAACAAAAACAATACAGTTGTTGGCTACACCGACCAGCACGTATTCTACACTGACGGCGATTCCCTAGTCAAGGCCGGTGTATTTATAAAGAAAACTAGTGAAACGAAGCATATTCATTTGGCCCTACATCGCATTTCCAACCGGCAACTACGAATGTTTGGGATTACAATAGTCACTTACCACTGCACCAGGACTTTCATGACTGATGTCTTTTGTTTGGGGATTTAGGGGACTGAGATAGGTGTCAATGATAAACGTTGCCTGTTCGTGACAGCATTCTTTCCCGCCCATTTCAGACACTGTGGACTATAAAAACTAAATTCGTCATTGAATATTGAACTTTGTCATTGTCTGAAAGGCAAAATTCGGTTAAATACAACCGAAGAAGAGAGTTCACGCCCACTGCAATTACTCTCTCAACCTCTATTGTGTAAAAACACAATGGGGCGACTTGACTCGTGTACCCCACCTCTTATCAGAGAGATCTAAATGAACCCAAAGAATGCAGTGAAATTTGAATGGGGGAGGACGTCATTTGTGTTAATTGACCATAAGGATGTAAACGTTGTCGAGACGCATATCAGCCGGAGCCCCACCTAGTGGTTGGAGATTTGGCCATACATATGTTTTAATAATGGGGTTCAAAGTGAGCCACCAATTTGCATAAGCGGCATGTATAGAATGTTCTATAGATCGCATTTTTGCCCTTCCACTTTAGCGCGCTTCTGGTAAGAACAAAAGAAATGAACAAAATTTGTGTATGAAAAACGAGATATCGACAAGGTGGAAGAATATGACGCCATTCATACATATATTATATTATAGTTCGTAAGTCTACACTAGCGTGAATTGTGTCCACACGAAACGACAGACGAACAAAGCATGGCATTATTAGACCGGCAGCCCAGAGCACTTAGCATAGATGAACGAGGTACCAACATCTGACCACGGGAGCATTTAAAGTCCACNACGCTGTCCTGGCCCGCCATAACTCAAAATTCTGGATCCGCTCTTGAATTAAAGATAAGTACTTTCAAAGGTGCATTGCGGCACATGGCTTTTGTTGGAAATCTTCGTTGTAAAGAAAGCGACAAAAACCAGGAGCTAGCGATAGCGATGACGACTTTGCTGAGACGAAATAACCAGAAATTCTGTTGGTTGGTATCTATACTTGAAAATTATACGAAAGCGCAACCAAGTTGGATAATTTGATACCTACAAGCATAATCATGAGAAGGAAGGACTCAAAGCCAACACTGCTACACAAATTTCGCTGAAAAATAAAGGAAGGTAGCCGCATTTATTTCACAGTAATGGCAATGGACATTAGTTATTGGTTATCTATTGACTGGCAGTGCCAATGTGAGTCTTATCTGCAGCAATTCCTGAAGACAAATTCTAGTTCTACGTAACATGCCGGAGTGCTCTCGAGGCCAGTCTTGCACACTTGTCTCTGCGCTTGAATAACTGAATTGAGAGCAGTCTGGACTGTTACTTTATCCGGAACAACAAATACATGATGGCGCCAAAAATGCTTGCGCGAATTAGGTATACGAACTCAACTGTTCAAGCCTCGTTTAAAGTCCTTATTGCAAACTGCCCATGTGGTTCTAGTATCCGAAAATACTTACTACATAAAATGTTATTTTCGACACCCTTTCTTTACATTCTTTTCGCCTTTCTTGCCAAAAGCGATTTTTGAACCGTATTTGACCCTTTTCTCTCAGCGTATGATTACCGGTTGTCATCGGTTTTTTCCGTACCCACATTTCCGGCGCATCAGTTCAGGAACTTGTCCTGAACGCCGCCATTTTTTCCTTGTAACTGAATGTGCTATGGCTTGCTCGAAAAGTCTTCTTTATATTGTTTTATTAGTAATATATCGTGATTCGTTTGCATATGTAGTGTATTTATAGTTTGTAGTTTGTGGTCGTTGATTTTTTTTGGAATGTTACGCGTACTTAGTATGTTAAAATAGAATTGGTGTTTAGTTCCTTACGTAGGCCGGTCGAACCTAGGAACCAATATAGGTCGAACCTATTTTTTCAGTTTTATTTTTTTCCTCGTTTTGAAAAAGTACTTTGCTATCATAGGAAAGATAGTACATTCTACTCAGTAAAAATTGGGGCAAGCACTGTAAAGTTATTGCAAGTTTTGTGACGAAATTTGGGTCACTTTGTTTGGATCGCGTCGGCCATATTGGAGGACAGCGGAATGAGTTACGAGTTTAAAACTTTGTGTAAATTGTTTTCGCCAACAAATTACGGTGACATTTAGTTAGACATAACTTTACTTACTATTCTGCACGATTTAGCAGTGTTCACCAAATTTCAGCCTCGCATTTGTTACTCATTAAGTGATAAATGCGCTCACAATTCCCGTTGGACTTCGTCTCATTTCTGGCGGCACCTGCAATGTCGACTTTTGCTGAACTGAAAGGCATGTTCAATCGGCTACTTTGTAATTTGTGAAGATTTAACGTTGATACATTTTGACAAACGTTGCTACAAAAAAGAAACTTTGTTCAATTTTCGTGTTTTTNAATGGCATGACACAGGGCGAAAGGGTTAGCTATATCGGCTTTCATCTCAGAGCCTTTCGGTTCGAGATTAGCACAAATCAAAATGGCTGTAGCAGACGGCTTCAGCTGTTCGTTTGCAGAAAGGTCAAGCTGTAAATGCTCAACAGTGGGCGAACAAAGAAACCTGTTACCGGTTAGTTGCTGCAAAAATAATACGGCGAGCCATATGAAACAAATTAAAGTGTCTGAAGACATTGAGGAATGGCAGTTGTTTATGGACCGAGGAGGATTTGAGCAACTAGACGAGCTTGAACAGTATGTCCCCGACACCGCTTGGACTTCGGCTTGAGGTTTCGGCCGAAGAAACACTGTTGTTATCCAGGTCATCGTGGTCGAAGGGGTGGAGGCATAACTGCATCCAAGTCGAGCAGACCGCTGACCATGAAGTTCGCAAGTGTTGTAAAAAGTTTTAGAAATGAGATCTTACCCATAGGCACAGGTGAGGAATGTGAAAGCTAGTAAAGCATTACTAATTTTGTAATTATGATTCGTATGTGGCATAGACGTAGTCATTGGTGACCCGGGTTCAAGTGGATCAATTGCTCGCCATTGATCAATGCAAAATAAGTTTTCCACCAGTGGCGAATCATTTCAATTTTGTGTTTATCTTCCTGGTCTCATTCGCCCCACCCAGTGCCTCAGCGTCGGCTCACCTGTTGAATACATCTGTGCTATTGATGACTTTTATAACGTTACTCCAGAATTGAGACAATCTTTGTTGATTTTAATTATCATGCAAGCACACTGTCCTACTGTATTCACCTTTTAGTTTGATGTCTCATTGAGCCTCAGGCTGGAAATTGATTTAACCAGAAGGCAGAACTACTATAATTTACGGTACATATCAAATTTGGTCTCTCCTGCTGGATCAAGGCCAAAATTATACCTTCTAACCCCTCAGAGACTCTTAGTCCCAGACACAGTGCATCCATTTACCCATGCAGCACAATATTAGTGGCGGATTTAGGGTAGGGGAGGCAAGGGGCCATACCCCCCTAAAATTCTCCCAGATTCCATTTAGCAGTTCGAGGATGTGAATGTCTGACTGTCTGATGGGCAAAATCCTGGCTAAAACTCTGCCCTGGCCCTCCCTAACTCAAAATCCTGGATCTGCCTCTGCATGTGAGGGTAAGATGTGATTTCTGGATGCACTGGCATACCAGTACAGTCAGTATACAGGCCGTGATTTGCAATTCATTCACCTACATACAATGGCTTTGGTTAGCAGTGAAGAAAGGTCATCTGCTGTGATCGAGTCTTGAACCTGGTGTTGTTCTTGCGTCATAACCAATCATGATAAGAGCTAATGTCCCTAGGCGAGTAAATTAGAGGCCTTCATACAGGCCAGACCATTTGAAGAACCATGCAGAAGTCACAACAGACTGTTGATGACAGTGACCAAGTGGTATAAAACAGCAAATTTAGGTGACTGTTGTGTTGTAATACGTGAATGCTCCTGCCCAACCGAGATGAGACCAACTTCCGAAAGATTGAGTTAACATGGCACTGCACTCATTCTACAGTTTTTGCTTCCAAAGTGCAACGTGTGGCAAGCTTTTGTCCTGTTTCCTCGCAGTTAGTCACTATCTTATATCCTGATTGTTATGTAATCCATTATCCTAACACTGGTAGTTAAACTTTTTATTCTTGCATTTTGGGTTACAGTGCTTCTGAAATCTTTCCAAAAGGACAAATATTAGGGGTAAATGTCCAATAAGTGACAGGCCCTAGGGTCGACCACCACAGTTTTTTGTCGCACCATCAAGTGTAGAATGTCTGTTAGTGATTTATGTATGGTTCTTTGGAATTTCATGGAGAAGAATTGATAAAAAATAGTCTGTTATTATAACTGCAACTTACTTTTTGATTGCAGCTATTTGTGGTAGTTGTAGATGGTTGGTCTACAAACAACGGAATGATAACTGTGGTGAGGACACGTCATCTCAAGCTTTAGGGGAATTGGTATGTTATAATGGAAAAAAATGACCCACAAGCTGTGAATCACTACCCAGTGGTATAAAGTGCTCATTGTTTTTTAAATTTACCGTCATGTTACTAAAAATGTTATGACTACCAAATTATATTGACCCATTGTCACTGGGATTGATTGGTGGACTTTAGGAATGAATGAAGGAATGGATGTTCATACTAGTAGCTGGTGCCTTTACATACATGTAGTATAGGGGGATAAAATAGTTGTCTATTGGCGACCTGTTTTTGACCTAATTTTTTAGCTCATCCTGAGGCTATGTTCGGGGTACTGGCGGTGAATCTTTGTGTCACTTGGTCATCAGTGAGTTGTTTTTATCTGTCATTCACTCTTTAGGTAAAATCATTTGTTTTTGAATTACAATAAATCCTGTTTTTAGGAGTGAGCTGCTGGAAAGCACACAAAATTAGGAAAGGTTCTGTTGTAAAGCTACCTGCTGACACCCAGTCATCAAACTGACAACGCTGGAAGAACCTTGCGTATCACATTCTCCAAGAGTGGGCCCATTCCCAAGCAAGAGGGTGTATATGTGAAAATAAATAAAAGCAGGGGAGTTCGTAAGTTAAATTAGTGTGTTGACCACTGACTGGAGTACTTGCCATTGCTTTGGAAAGTAGTATTGAGCAACTTTTTTGTTTTGGCAAAGTGTGTTGGACGGAAATTAAAATATAAAAATACAGAAGTGTTACTCGATTACATCTAATGTGCAACACTAACTTGTCATATAAAAAACAACGGGTTCCAACCCAAAATATGAAGCAAATGCGATGCTTTTCAAAAATGGCACTGCACTGTGTTTTAACAGTCTAGGAATGAAAATCAGTTTTTACTGATTTTCATTCTGTTAAAATATTTTTTTAAATAGAAATGATCACAGCGTAATACAAAATCATGTCTGACATATGATGGAATTATCTTCCATGCAATTTCTTCATGAATACTGTGTTAGGTAGAAAATTTCAATGTTGTTTTCAAAATGTTCGTTTCAGAGGCTAGCATTCAAATAGAAAAAGAGGTCTTTGGTGTGTCCACCCTGGAAAAGGGTTGGGGACTGAAATCCTCAAAAAAAAGATTACTAATGACAGCTGGTGTTAGACAGTTCTTGACAAAGATCTACAACGATGATGAGAAGAGTGGCCAGAAATTGAACCCTGACCAGTGCATGCATCAAGTCCGTGCCAATTTTAATTGTAAATGAGTGGAGAACATCAAAACAAATTTCAAACTTTTTTTCAAGACTCACAGTTCAGAAAAAAAGACACCAGTTTGTGGACGGTGAGGATGAGGAGGATGTAGCCAATGACAGAGAAGCATGGGAACAAGAAGTTTGTGAAAATATAATGAAAGAAATGGGCGTGCTTCATCCTCTGATGTTCGGAGAGAAAGATTTGTGCGAGCTGCTCAAACAAAATGGGCTCTCAAAACTTAAAGTTGTGACTAAGACAAATTTGTTGTACAGTTGGTATTGAATTCGGTCAACGGAAGTCAGAAGTGCTGTCAGCACTCACCGAGTACTTACAGGTGTGTACCTGTTGCGTTTAAAGTAGTGCACTTTATTGACTGTACCACGTCTACATTGAAAACATTGTTATGGTATGGTATAAGTCAGTTCAGAGCCTTTCATCTAAAGCACTGCTTCGTTTTCGTATATGTGCCCACATCTTTATATGTGGTTGCATATTGCCTTCATCTGTCTAGGCATTCGTCATCTGGCGTCCGCAGCTGTGTCTCCTAAACCCCTCACAGGAACTGGTTGAGATTAGGCAGATGTGTTCCTATCAAACTGACGACGGACAATGACGAATTTCGGACCTCTCTGACTAGCGGTGTGCCCCCTAGTGGCAATTTTTTTTTCACTTACCTCTACATATTTGGAGATCCTCAATGAATTTTCATAAAATTTGGCAGTTAGGCATCTATTAGTGAGATGATGACGTCCTCCCGTTGTGACAGATTTGAGGTACTTTGCGCCTCCTAGTGGCCATTTTTACTTCGTCCACCCTTCTATCACCACTCTGAGGATGATTTTTAAAATTGGTGAAGAGGGCGACTGATGATTTTCCGACGAAATTATTTGCAAGATCATTTACTAAATGTAACAAGTATATTCATATGATGTTGACAACGAACGGCGACGACTTTGGCATGGATCAGACAACTGTTGCACCCCCTTATGGCAATTTAATTTTTACATTTAGCTCTGTAGTTTCAAAGGTCCTCAACGGATTTTCATAAAATTGGGTAGTTTGGGCATCTATTAGTGGGAAAACGCTATCCTCTTTGCGTTACCTAGTGGCCATTTTTACTGTCAGTATTGTGAGTCTAATTGTCGGCATCCACCTCTATCAACCAAACCAGTCTAGGGGTGATTTTGAAAATTGGCAAGCATGTTCTCAGTGTGATGACGATTTTGTATACTGTGGCGCCTCCTAATGGTAGTTTTGTTTTGCACAAATTGTCTCGTAAACCAACTGCAAGATCTTTATTAAACTTAGTAAGCGTATTTATGTGAAGCTAACAATAGACAACTTTCAGGCAGATGTTGTGCCTTCTCGTGTCAATTTCAAATTTTTTGTTTTCCTTTGTTTCTCTGAAATTCCTCGACAGATTTTTATGAAATCGGGTAAATAGCTTTCTGTTAAAGAAGCGGTGGCATGTTGCATTTTCAGATGGATTGGACATTTTGTGACATCTAGTTGCCATTTTCATGATACAAATTAACAACTCTAGAAGCTCATGGTTTGTGGTGCATTCGTGGGGGCATCTCAACGCTCCGCATTGCTCTTGTAAGGTTTTAGTTCAGTTGCTGGCTCATATACATCTCATACATTACAGGAATGTGTAATCTGATGGAATAGCATTGTTTTTTACAATCTTTCGCGTAAAGATTTGCTATTCTATGCGGAAAACCTCCAATCCTGTTTTATCTCAACTGACTGTCTTTCACGCTACAACATTTGAAACGAAACCTCTTGTAGGGCACTTATAACTATGTGGCATGTTAGGTGTAATGTCAAAGTAAAAGTATATATTCTGTCACACTGTACTAGCTAAGTTATGCAAGTTGCAACCTTTCAGGTAAAGTCCTGCTTGTTTTCTAAGTTGTATGATCGTTTTATGGTCTATGGGTAAGTTATTTGAGAGCAACTTGATTGCAAAATTTTTAGTAGAAATGCAGATACTGAAGTTGCAAGATGTGTGAAGTATACATAGCCTGTATTACAAGAGACTAATGGATTTGCATGAGCCGCTTTCTTTTGAAATGTCTGAGGAATGCATGAACACTCAGTTGCAACAAAAAAAAGGAATTTTTCTTGTTTTTAAGAGAGCTTTGTTTTATCATGGATACAGTAATTTTCAAAATAAACTAGAAAGACTTTGACAGAACTTTGCCCACTTGCCAGAGTTATTTGGCGGTCAGAATTTTTTTTGGATGTTATTGCACCCAGCAGCTGCTTTATTTTTAAACAGACTTGCATGGTATGCAGCCACGATTTTGACAGAGTGCAAGGAGCAACACCCGTGGTGGTTTTTTGTGACATGGATTTGCATGTAAAACGGATTCTTGTCAAAAAGAAATAGATAGTCGCAGTTTGTATGTCGAAACTTTGTTGAATTTTGAAGTTGTCCAACTGATTTTGAAACTGCTGTACTTAAAAAATATAGCCAAACCACACTGCAGCAAACCTCACAAGATGTTTCACCTACATTTTCAATAACCAAACCACCTTGTATGCCCTGGAACTTTATAACTGAGTAGCTGTTGTAAACCAGGTTCACTGTGACATGGTCTGTACTGCGGAATACTTTTTGTCTACATGTGTAAAGTAACATTTTCTAGTCTTTTGGTCTGGAACAAACTGAATTTGTCTGCAGATTTGAATAAATCACTTTACTCGATTTTCGATGAGCATCAACGAAATATGAGATTAAGCACACCACTTGTAATACACGAGCACAAACATGCAGCAGATATAATGCATTTTTTCGCTGAAAGTCAAGGTTTTTTGTTGCGATTTCGCTAAGCATACGTAGGAAGCACCAACATATTACCCTTATAGAAATTAAATTAAGGAGTGGGGGGACTTCGGGAGAGCGGAACATAGGGCCCGGGTAACACTGACGCATAGGAAACATAGTGCAAAGAGAATAGTGGGACACTGCAACAGTGTGTATACCCAGATCAAACCTACATAATCCACCGACTTGGAAAAATATAACGGTGAAAGCCTGTGTTTGATTTTTAACTTTGATTTAGATCTCGAATAACAGTCAATCAAGGTAAGGCTATACTTGATTAAGGATTGCTTATTTCAACACGGGCAAATGACCTGTTTTTACTTTCTGAACAGGGTTATTTAATATCAAAAGTTTATTAAAGGTACAAGAAATGTTTTACATTCTTTACTTGCCTGGCACTTTACTGACTGAAGTGAACACTGAACACTGAGAAGTTAGTGTTCTACTTGTAGTTGTAGTTGTTACTAAGCCACTTTTCAAATCAGAACAGGCATACGTGAAACCGTGGTGACAGCTACGACCGAGGTGACATCAGTATATTTTCCCAGTTGCAAACAATCAGCATCCTAGTTATAAAAGATCGTTTTTCTGGCTCCAACAGTGATTTTGGGTGAAAATGTTCACACTCTCGGTTATAACAGTTTGCTTTAAATATTCATAGTTAAAGCATTTCTCTTAATTTTTATTAATTATTAATGAAACAGATGTTTTTTACAAAATATGAGTATAACAGTTCAGTGTTTCTTATTATCACCATATTACTGTGACTTTTCTGGAGAAAATGAGCAACACGAGGAGAGCTCAGAATAAAGGTCATATTTCAAACAATCAACTGAGTAAGACAAATGTACATGTACGAAGCCATATGATCTCGTGTATGGCTTAAATTTCAAAAAAACATACATGTAAGTTGCATACCGCTATACGGTATTTTACCATAAATCGGCAATTAAAACTGACGTTTTGCACTTACATTAGATTAGTGGTCTTCGCTTTGTTTCCACCCGTCTGACACATGATCATATGATTGAGAACTTGAAAAGTCTTCAGAAAATTCCTGAATTCGCAATTTTTGCATGGTGCTTTTCATCGTTTTTTGATGATTGTACTGCGTTGGATTTTTCACCAACTGAGATTTAAAAGAACATTACTTTGTGACATCCTAAATTTCCTTGTACAGCGAGCATGTTTTTTCATTGCTAAAGGAAATTTAGTATATTACTATAACCGGAGGATGTTCCGAAAACAAAGTGACTTACATGTACGAGTAAACTAAATTCTCGCAAGACATTGCCAAATCACGCAAATGAATAGCAATTGCTTGGCGTGTAGGCCTAAGCTCGATAGCTTACATGTACTAGCATACAGTGTAATTATCCTACATGTAAGTAGCGGCCACTGAAGAATTTGCTAGGATGAGGGATTCGGTTCACGGTATTCGTTCAATAACCAGAAACGTTCTCAACAAGTTCAAGCTAACAATTTTTGCGATCTACGGATCGCCCCCATGTCCTTCGCTTTACATTGAAGATTCCCCTTTGAAAACTCGTTAACACGATTTCAAAACAAGAAGTCCATGATGATGTTTTTGCGACGTCCTTGGTAAATTTCGTACTCCCTCAAATAAGAACTGATTGCACTCTTCGTGAAAATGTTTCCAAATCGTTTACGCCCACCTGAAATGTGATCAAGTACGTGATTTTGCCTGTACACTTATGTTTAAGCTGTCCAATAAATCAAACATAAGCAAGCACAGAACAAAGCGGAGATAATGTCATGTTGAAACACTTAGAAAGTTTGCTGTTATGAACGGAATGTGAACTCTTTACGACACAACGAATAGGTGAAGACCGGTGCTAATAGCTTCCGGTGCGACGATTGACTGAAGACTTCTTCGAGTTAATCAGGAACGTACGTTCACAAGCCTACTCAAACAAAACGCCCAACGTAATGTCTGTTATACGCTACAGTCAGTGCTGCAAAGCCTTGACTTGTGATGAACTTCTAAAACACGTTCAGCAACTCAACAATAACTCTCTTGTAACTAACTGGTTTTCAACTTTAAATTCCTTCAACTGACTGTCCCAAACCCTTAACTGGGTAATTATAGTCTCATGCAACGCTCTAGAACTTTTTACCAATTCTGTAGTAAACAAATTACATCATCACTGCTCTGATCTCAAGGGGATCATGCCAATCAATAACATACACTGTACAGAAAAATAAAGCAAAATCAAACTAAGAACAGTGTCAGTCTAAATTCTAACACGAATCGTGTTGTAAAAGTTGTCTGTTTCACTTACGGTTTCTTATCCTTACTTTTTCAGGTTTCTTCTTGGAATATGGCAGCACCGAAATAACTTGTCAGAGCAAATTCAAGGACATTTCTATTGGAAGGTACATAAGAAAGTAGATCGACGGGCGTGTAATCTCAAATTGTTTTAAAAAATGACATAGCGACCAACAAAATATTTAATGTTGTTCATATAATACAACACACTTAGAGGGCCTAAACGTCCGCCAACGTCCTCAACAAATAACGAGATCAGTGTTTATTATGTTCTTTCGAAAGATACTGAAACAAGACATTTTTGAAAAGTTTCATCGTTTTTAATAAAACATTTTGAAGTCCCTTTTCACGAGTCATGAGGTTAGCATCAAAGTTCACGGGTTTAATGGTTTGTTGTAATATGTCCCCAGTCGCTGTGTTAAATGCACCCCCACATCCACTAGGTTATTCCATGGCTCATTGCCAAACAAACATTTCCGACTGTCAAATATTTCTTCGCGAGTAACAACCATGTTTGACTTAGATGGGTTATGTCATTATTTTTAAACTCGTATTATTCTACAACTATCTTTGCTTTAACTTACATGGTTATATTTATTCATGCGATCTTGTTGATTTCAGCGCTGTCTGTCCCCAAGAGAAATGTACAAGGGAGATCGTTTTCGGTACTGTGAACTACACGGATGTAAGTATTTAAGCTTGGCGGATGTAGAGTTAGATATAGATACAGATGATAAACAAGTTAACAAGTTAATGACGAGAACAATCGTGTTGGGCTGAACAAAACTTTGTATTTCTTAAAGCTTATGTAGATTTTAAAAAGGGTTATTGGACGCAGAATGAAAACTTCACTTTATACATGTACATGTACATGTACATGTATGATATATGCCAAAATATATCAGCAAGGCCGGTGGTCGCTTCTATTTCGCCTTTGTGATTTTTTTTTCTAAGCTTTTGATAAAATTGTTCAAGTACTACTTTGGAAAAGATTACAGAAGATTGGAATCCATGGAAATGTCTTAAACATTTACAGTCTGAGTACAGATTCGGCATTAATACCTGACATTGTGTTATGGTCAATTCAGGCAAAAACAGCAGTTTTAATAGAACTTACAATACCAGCAGAAGACAATATGGAATCAGCACACCTGAGGAAAAGAATGAAATATACAAATCTCGTCGAAGAATGTAAAAATGCAGGATGGCAAACAGTCCTGTTCCCTGTTGAAGTTGGCAGTAGAGGCTTCATCTACAAATCATTTGGTCTTTGCAATGTTGGAAACACGTGTTTTGTGAACTCTACACTTCAAGCTATCTTTTCATGCAACCTCAACTGGCACACATACAATATCAACAAGAAAAACAATATGAAAACCATCCTTGTGAACACATATGAGGCAACTAAAAGGTATACATCAACTCCGTCTGAAATTTTGAATAAACTAAGATTACAGAACAACTCTCTTGGCAACGGAAGTCAACAGGATGCCCATGAATTTTTACTATGGTTACTGAACCAATGGCACGTAGACACACTTGCTCACAACGCTGATAATGTAACATCTGAGGTTACTAGTACCTTCCAACACGTAAAGAAGCAAACTAGGAGTTGTAATAACTGCTCAACAACAAAGAAAAAACACAGATAGACTGGGATTTGACCGTCTACCTCCCAACGCTAAGGAAAGAAATAACTATGCAGGAGTTGTGGCACAGCTTGTGGACGTCGTTGGACATCGAGGACTTTAGTTGCCCAAACTGTAATAGTCTCAGTGGCCAGCTCACATGGTCATTAGTAAAACCGTCAAAATACCTTTGTATTCAGATCTTACGAACCGCGACTAATGGTGAAAAAATCAACACAAAGATTTCCTCTTATGACCTCTCCGGCTACAAAATAAAACCAGTCATTGAACACCATTGAAGAAACACGACGGGTGGTCCTTACACATGCTGTGTTAAATCGTCAGCATGGGAATGGATAAATTTTGACGACTCTACAGTCACAAGTACATCCAAGCCTCCCCTGGATGCCTATATTGCAATATATGAATTATAAACCAACAAAGGAAATCAACATAAAAAATATGGCGCAATTTCAACATCAACGTCGCATATCACATCTGACGCAGCCAAGTCAAGTTATTTTTGAAATTCATCCTGGTACGGGAATTGGGGATAGTTAGGCCTATAAAAGATCTTTAACCCAGCCGCAGAGCGTCTAAAGCCGCGCACCGTACCAGTGACTGCTGGCAACTCATCGGAGACTCAACTTTAACATCCTTCGCCGCAGAGATAACAACTCTTGGGCTGTCTCCGGTGAGTCCATTCTTTGTTGAATGATGTTTAGGTAAAAAATAAATAGGCCTTTTGCGAGTTTATAACAATAACGCGATATTATGTGAGACTTAACTGTGACGTCACGGGAAGTGGGCAAAAGCTTGTCGTTTGGTCATTTGCCCAATACGGTAGCAGGGTGTATTCTGTTACTGTCTTCGAGTTTTTAGCCGTTTAGTTCGAAAAATGTCCAAAAAGCATTGCTGTTATGGCAAATGAAATTCAGATTAGCACTACATTACGTTCTATCGCGTTCTGTACTAATTTCGTCCCGTGTATTTTAAACGGGCGGAAGGCGAAATCCGCTCACTGATAAAGTTTTCACCTCGTCAAAAATACATTCTACACCTAAAATTACCACCTAAAAGGCTCTTACTTTCTTCAGTGACTCTTTCTGCTTCTAAACATATCTTCGATGAAGCATATATACGGAAATTCAGGTGACTTTGGCGAAGAATTCCAACTCCACTTTGTGGTTACTGTTAACTACAATTACTAAATATTTCAACTGAGCCAGGAGAGTATGAGGCAAAGGCTAGCGCGAGACTGAGCGAAGCGCGTGACCTGGCGCGTGACACTTGCAAAATAGCATGAGAAAATATCAAGTGAAATTTGTAAGATTTGTGTCCCTTGGACTTTTTGTTCGTCAACAGGCGTGATTTCACGTAACTTCCTCACAATGGCGGCCAGTGACAGAAACTCGAGAGAACCGCGAGGTTTTCATGGATATGCTAAAGTTATTTGTAGACTAAATTGTGTCCAGAGTCAGGGTATGTGTTAATTATAACTTTATGTGCACATATGCATGTTTCATTTGATTTTATTTGCTGTATTTTGAAGTGAATATCTTTTATGGTGATACACTATTGCCCCTGTATGCCTGCAGCATTCAGGCCTAGAGCGGGTTAAGTTCCAATTTCAGACCGTTCACAGCTTCGCACAACATAACAAGTTCACATTTTCTTCGTCCATTCACAGTTATTCCGCGGTCCATCTACCATATCTTAAGTTGTTTTAACGTTTTAAGCGTAAAATTCACCATAAGAACACCAGTAAGTTTTAGCGTTTGTAGCAAAGACTCGGGGCAAAACAAGAGCAATATGGCGGGTTTTGCCCCTTTTCCGGTGACGTCACAGTGACTAACGAGAAACTCGCAAGTGAGCTATTTGCGTATTTGTATAAAATCTCCCAAAGGTCTTATTTATTAATTCAAGTATACTGTTGGCACCACTGAGGGTTGTATGGTCAGTCCTTTTTTATTCACTATGTATCTAAACGAGTTTCTAATGTGCGTAAAAGATTGTAATAATAGTGATATATTTGGACAAATGCGACCATTACGTTTTCAAAGAGAGCAAATATCTTGTGTCCATTTATGAATAACGTAACTGGTGTCGAAACGCACTGCACGGTCTATGTATTGATAAAATGAATTATCCAACAATTTATTTTGGGGCTGAAATCTGGGAGTTTAAAGAGTATGATAACATAACGTTTTCACATGAAATTATGTATGGTACTTGACGTGAGCACTTCTTGTTCTAATGCAGCTGTATTAAGTGACTGCGGGTGTTATCCATTGTTTACAAAACATTTAATCACATGTATAAAATATTGATTTGAAATACTGAAATTGCCGTCAAGCAGGTATGTACAGTGTACGAATTGTGTCTGCTATGCTATTGATTCAAGACAATAGCGGTAGATTTTCTTATTATTGGGCTTCCTCAGTCAGATCGCTTTTGTCCAAGCATGGTTTCTATCAAGTGTAAATCAATTTTCCAAGAGCGTAATAGACTTTTACCTAGAAGGTTTGGAAGTTGACAATCGTGGAAAGCCCGAATTGTCCTATTTTAAATCTTTCAAACTTTATTTCTCTTAAGAGGAATATTCTCAGTTTAATCTACCTTGCCATTTTGTAGAAAAATTTGCAAGGTTTCAGTGTGCGAACCACAAGTTGGAGGCGAAAACGGAAAGTCACAACAAATATATTGCTGAAACAGAATTTGCGTTTTCTATGACATGAACTACGTTGAAGACGAACTGCACTTTTCGTTGGTCTGTAATAATTACGCAGATCTCCGTCAGCAACATATAAATGTGAATTTTGATAACCATAGCCCTGTACTATACTTCAACAAGATTATGAAGAATCCTGGTGCAAAAATTGTATTGTTCGTATATCTAGCCAAAGTTCGTGGAGATTAATTGTTTATCTCCATGCTTTGTCTTTAACTGTGCTTGAACACATGTTTGTTATTGTACTTTGGAACTCTGGCCTCGAATGCCATAAAGTAAATAGACATATGTATATGTATATATGTATATGTACTTTCTCTGTATAAAATCTTGTCATGCTTCAGTGCAGGTGCTCTTGGCTTTTCTTTATTAATTAAATGGGCCACTGTAGATTTTTGATCGTACGTACAAGTAGACACTGGGGAATACTTGGGTTTTCTGTACCTTGTCAAAGGAGCAATTGGAGATCCTGTCATCATAGCAGTAGAGCCTTTTTTGGATGTCTTTGTTACAGCAATAGACTGTAAAATGGCCAGAATGTTAGACGTCACCGTGGTAGACAGTCACTGACACAAGAGATAGGACACGTCACAGCTTGTGCAGTTGGAAGTGTGACACCGTGTTTGAATATTCATCTTCTTATCGAATTCCACAGACGACTATGTCTTTTCAATTTCTTCCATGGTCTGCTGGATTCCTTGAAGACATTTGAAGGTGACAATATCTTGGACTGGATTGCATGCGGCTGCTAGACTGCATGACTTTCAGGCGGCACTTGCTTCATTAAGGGTATTATCAGTCAGAATGTTACTTCTGACGAATTAATTCATCATGTCAGAGATGCGAGGTAGTTGACGTGGTCCAGTAGCAAGATGTAGGTGATCCGGTAAAGGTAACGTGATGGTGAGGATAGTCTCGTCAATGTACCAAGGGTTGCCACAAGTGTGTCATGAACCTCCTATTAGCAACAGTCTATAAATTGGTCAGCGATGATAAGAGTTTTTCATTTCGACATTTTGTTCAGTATTGGTGTTGTTTAATTTGTTTCATGGGTGTTATGTTTAAAGCCTGGTACATTTCTAAGAACCCATGACTCTGAAATGGTAAACTGCAAGTTACCAGGGTTGTGGCGTATCATTATATCCATTGAGAGAACTGGTTCTATATTGACATTCGGAGGGATTGGGAGACGCGAGGTCTCTGGACTATGGACCTGACATCGATAGGTTAAACCAGGTTTGGGAGTACTCAACAATCCCTCTTCTCTCGCAACTTCTGAATCTTCCGTCAGCTACACTCTATGAAAAGATTTACTCGAACTGTTGAGCCATATATATTAGCTTGCGCATAGGGACACTTTACTTCAGGTCTCTAGCGTTGACTTTCTCTGGTCCTTGGAGAGGCCAAGCCGTTAGGCATGGTCTTGTTGAGTCATTGTAGAAGCCACGACAGGCGGATTTCAACAGGGAAAAAGTGCGTTTCCCAACAATGATTTCTGCAATCTAAAACCAATCCTTCATACTTGCATTTCTTCATGACGTATGCGTTGGACAGATGTGCTTCTGATGATGACGGTCGTCTTTCTACTTCCTGAGAATATGGTGACGTCAGTCCATTTGGATGTAGCGGCAACATGAGGAGGGAATACAACCAGCATGGAACGTCTACATTTGGATTTGCCAATAGTTTAGCATAACGTTTTGTAAAATTTGATGTCGCGCTTAACGATATAAAAAACAAATCTACATTTTCTAATTTGAAAAACCTGTTACTTGAAACAAAAAAAATATTCAAGTGATTGATCAATTAGACAATGTCGTAAAACAACGACTGTTTTACGACTATTCGGCAAACCGTGTCGATCACACTTAACGATACTAATCGATTTTGTAACGGTCTCTCACCTACATGTATGTTATGCAAAAACTATTCTGAAAAGAAAAGTGGACAGTAAATACATTTTAAATAGAGTTGTATCGCTTGCCATTGACCTCACAACCTATAGGTTCCTAATTTAACCTACACTGAGTGAAGGGCATGTTCTATCCTGTCTTCCTCTTGCTTTCTCTCTGTCGCTTCCCTCCTAGCTCTACACCTCTCTCTGTCTCTTAAGTACTAGTCCACGAGAGCACCAGCCATGAGCAGCAAGGTGGGGGTCAGCCGATTTTCACCAAATTTGGCACATAGGTAGTCCTATGGGATCTATAAACAGCGGTAAAATATTTCCTCAAAATATTGCGTTTTTCTAAAGTTATTGGCTCAAACACATTTTACGGCTTCGCAGCCATGTTTTCACGGTATAAAAACTGTCCAGTTTTAACTGTTCATATTTTTCTGTGAATGAAAGCTATTGATTTATTATTCACTTGGCATTGTTTAGTGGTGCCTGTAGATTATTACAGAGATGTCTTGAAACACGACTGCGATTTACCACCCTCATTTAGTAGTTTAACTACACTGCCCCACGTTATGCCATTTTGAGGTTGTGTTCAGTACACTGCTGTACCAAATCTGCCCCCACTGTTATGACAATGAAACTTAGCCAAAATGTTGACAAAACATGTTACTATCATTTCACAAAATAAAGACTTTGTCAGCCAGTTTATTAGTTATATATTTTGGCACCTCAAATGTACTAAAATGAGAAATTTTCATATATCTGAGATCGATGCGTGAGCACCGTAAAATCCGATTGTCCTTCATGTTTTTCGATATTTTGCAACAAGTTAGTTCCTCCTGAATGTTTTAAACGTTTTGCTAGTAGGGCTATAGTACCCCAAAATACCATACATGGCTCCATTTTGTAAAAAGCCGATTATGTCTTCCACAGTGAACAGGATTAGACATGAACTCGACAAATGTAGGTTATTTTGATTTAAAGTTGTTTTACTTTGCAATTTCCTCATGGGTATTTCTTCACACATATTCCAAGTCAGATTTTCTGCATTGTAATATCAAATGAAGGATAAGTTTGGTTGCATGACTGCAATTTTTCCCACGACTTTTAAAAAACAAAAGACCGCAGAAATTTTCCTGACGAAATATCCGGTTTGAAGTTCTGTAAAAACATTCGAATGACAAGACAAACTCCACCACCGTCCATGGCAACTCGTCGCATGTTTTTCGCCCATCGGTCCTATCATTGTTTTCCTTTGTTGTGTCATTGTTAGATGTAACAACACAGGTCGCATGGATATAGAACCTTGCGTACATCAGACCGTTGCCGATAAGTGCTCGTCATTATATCTTTATTATAACAACGGAAACAATGAAGATGCTAATCTATTGTTCTCTATGCGACCAGGTTTCCCGTGGATGACCACAGAAGAGGAATCCCAAAGTATCCACAAACAATGACCACGCACCTTAGTAACTATTACCGCGCACACGAATCCTTTCCGTGGAACCTAAACACCAAATTTTTATATCCGTGTACTGTATTGTGTTGTATTGCTCATGGTACGGGTTGAGACTCTGTTGTATTAAGATTCCAATCCCCAACCCTGTAATATGTAGTTTGAGTAAAATTTCTAGACAATGCAGGTTTATGGATTTATTCTCCTTCAAATGAAGAGTAAAAATCAAATTCTGCACAGGTTTTTTAAAAGTAATGACTTATTGGAAGATCACACATCTAAAAAATAAAACAATGTTTGACAATTTTATTCATTATCTTATTTGAAAATTGCCTACCTCACAGACAACTCATCTAAGTTGAAAATATTCCTTGTGAAAAAATATAAAATACCAACCAGAGACTTGTGTACTACAAAATATGTTTTCGTAATACAATGCAAAGATAACTGTACAGTCAAAAGTGCAAATGTTATGACTGTAATAAAAAATTGCCTTCTAGATCTTTTCAACACTCAATTGCTACAGGACAGAGTCAACCACACAAAGCTCATAAAGTCAGGGAATTACATTTAAAGTGATGTAGTCTCACTGCGAAAAAGTGATTTCGCAATATCGCTGACAACACTGGAAATCTCTTCTTCACAAACTTGAGGTAGCTGTATTTACCACATCAATGTTCTTATCAAAACTAACCACCACAAAATGAAAAATTGGCTTGTCGGTTCCAATTAGGCAGCATTTTACAATGAAATGGTCATGAAAAAATACTTTTGCAACATGGTTTGCATTACAATTGCCCTACGATTACAGTTGTACATACATACTAGACCAGTAACAAAATTACCCATGGGAACCATAAAATGGTCAATTCGCCAAAAAAACAAGGAGCCACCAGAGCTAATGTGCCAATACTTTTCAGTACTGCAACAAAAATCATTTGAAGTGGACATAAACTCGCCTAAAATCACATAAAACAACTTTTGATTTAGATATTTTACCATCACGAAATAGGTATTACTTCCAGGTCACTTTTGAGCAATTTCAGAACTTTGAAAGATCTGGCAATATGCAATTGCTAGAGACCAGACTAATAGTGTGCGATTTTTTACACACAGCATGGTCTCAAGGAATAGCAAACTGTCAATTCGCTACAATTCCAGAAATCACTTCCCATCTGGATAAGGAACAAACTGAGCAAAGTTTATAGAGGTAAATGGTCTAAATCAAAACTTATTACCTCCTGGACAGAATATGGGTTTGCAGCCCAGTCAGACAGATAAGTTAACAAAACCAGCCTAACTGCAACAGGGTCTCAAATTTCAGTAATATATACCCATTTACAATAATGGTAAATAAAATGCGGAAACATAAATTCAGATCAATTACGCATCTTCAAGGAAAAGGAATAGTACAGAGGTCAGAAATCATCTGAATGTGATGGCGACACTGAGAAATCCTGTCAGACCAAAAATTCCAGTGGCTAAACAAAATGAACAATGTACCATTACCATGTGGCCCAGGATCATAATCCGAGCCTGGACAAAAATTCAGTCTTAAATTAGCTAAATTTTAGATTTGTGCTGTTCACACAAGCAGTTCTGGTGCAAACAAAGCTTGCGACAACGCACAAGCCTACTTCCCTACACAGCTGTGCTGATACAATAATGCCCCCACTGGATTTAGCAGATCATGAGCCAGAGTATTTACAGGTCCAGCCACTGTACTGTTTCTTCCCTTTGAATTTTTACAATGCTACATCCTTGACAATCGCAGATTGCCTCTTTCTATGCATACTCCACTTCCTTTGTCCCAGTTTCCCCACATTTGCTGAGAGTGGCCTATCTCAACAAATTATTCTGGACCTGTTGCGGTATAAGCCAGTAATCTTTGGCAAATACTTTTTCCCCAACTCGTTCCTCAAGCTACAATTCTCTTTGACATATCTTCTGGGAGTAGACTTTTCGGCCTCTCCCTAGCCCCCTCACTTAGTTGTCCAGAAGGGTACCTTCTTGCTGGTTGTGAACTTTTCCATACCCAACCTTTACTAATAATTGGCAAGTCTCCAACTTCAGCAGAAGCCACTTCTTCAGTATAAGCCTTTCCTGATTCCTAAAATTGTATTAATGAAAAATTAAATATATTAAATTTAATGTGGCCATTTCCGCTCACAATATATGAATACCAAGCTAAAGTGAAGGCACCAATATTTTTGACGGCTTTAGCATGTTTAATTAACTTCATAATCGCAGAAAATCATTGGTAGACAAGACATACACCCTAGTCTCTAAAAGTAGTTCATGGGCAGAAGCCATGTTACACATTTGGTGGTTGTTATGAAAAGTTATGATGACTACCTTATTTTCTACGCCAATGTATACATGTAGTTGCATAAACATCAACACATTTGAATAAGATATGATTAAGCAATAAGGCCCAAGTTATAAGCAATCACGATGTGTCAATATAAGTATTTTTGCATGAATGACATGCTTCTAAAAATATTCCTCAGGGTCAGACCCTGGAGTTTAGTGATTCCCACCTGAGCTCACACGAAGCAGGACGTTGAACCTTGACTTTAAACGCGTCTTTGGTCATTTTTTCAGACCTCTATCAGATTTCTCCTCTAGTGTGCAGTGTATGTTCTAAGTGTCTTTGGCGACGCCAATATATCTCGAGTGTTGTAACGATGATTCGGGCAAGTGAACCTAATACGGTAGATTATGTAGCTCCTGCTGCACACAGTGCCTCCGAGGCAGACACTGAGATAGACTACTCAGGAGGACACGTTCCACCTCCACATCAGCCCCACGTACTCTTATAAGGTGCTCAAATGTCTCGCTCTATACCTTGTGCATTTCCCTAGAGTTTCCAAAGTTGTTTCTCTCCGCAATTTGTAGAAATACCACATTCGATGCCACTGGCAGTGCCAGATAAATAGATAAATTCACAAACCCGCATTTTAGGTCAGCCATCATTCAACTAACGCATTGGAAGCTTTAGTTTGGTATTCAGATGAATTGGATGAACAAATTTAGTATAATTTCATTATTTATTGGGAAATGCTAGTGTCCTTAAAATTAATTAAAAACATTTAAGCAAACCAATTGTTTTAATTGTTGTATTATACCACGGCATATTAATGCGTAGAAACGGCGCACAACTAGTGACTGGTTTAACATGACAAATACACATACGCGGTCTGAAAATAGTGAAATTCAGACACCTATTACCAAGCCTGCCTGAAGGGCTGACAAAGTTTTTATTGTATTAATTTCAAGGGCATGGAGTCTTCTACATGTCCATGTTATTATTTTTAGTTTTCTCGCGGGGGCAGCTTCGCTATAAGGGTACAGGTTACTGCTGGTTTTTCACAAGACGGAAATGAACCTCCACGGAAACAGTTCTAGTGTTACCATGGTAACGAATATTGCAGTGTCGGTATTCTTTTTACTGACATTGGTCATGAACCTATCATGTGATATCAAAACTGTTCAGAAACAATTCTGTTTGAAGCAGGAACTGGAGTAGAAAATTTGGTAAAAAATGACTCATTCCACACCAAGAAATTGCCTCACTTTGCCCCCTAGAACACTTCCCTTATATCTCCTAAACCACCAAACTTTGTGGTGTCATACTTCACCCATTTTCTCTCATCCCTAATGTGACTAAACATGGATCTGAATGGTTGACCCCCCACCTTGCCGCTTGTTGGCTGTACAGTGGTCGGTGGATCCGTGGACTGATACTTAATGGACTAACATCACATGTTCTTGAATTTGATTTTGATGTAGGACTCGTCCGTTTGCGCTGCTGCCTGGCACGATGGTCGCATACAGCCTTGGAGCACGGACGCAGGGAAGAGAACAGTCTATTGGCAACCAGGAAGAAGAATGCGTATTGTGCATGGTACTATAAGATATGGGACATCATCGACGAGGCACGTTTCTAAAGAAAAATCACTATTTAGTAGTAATGAATACCATGTTACATTTTAATCCGAAACAGGAGAAGCACGGTCCTCAAAATAGAAAAGGCATGTGAAACTAAAGATATATTATCATTAAATTTTCCACAAACACAGTCCACCTTAAGTTTTCCCTCGTAGTCTTAATAGTTACACTAGCATTCCAGTTGCTTTGTGTTACTTTATCTCATCATTATTTGTACATTGCAAAAGCTTACAGGAATACCAAACCTTATTACCGAACAAAAGAGTACAACGCGTAACAACACTACCTGTTTTAATCGATCAGACATATATGAGACAAAGATCTGGCATGATTTACTCATTCGGACGGATCCAATGATTTGCTATCCTGGATACACCGCAGTTCGTTTGTCTCCCCAAAACACCGTCGACAATTTGTTACCGTATCACGCTTGCAAAGGATTTTGCCACATTTGCGCGCTTCAATATGGGGTTTTTAAGCCAGCATTTTAAGCTGTTTGCTTGCCTCAGTGATCAGCAAACGTATTTGAGTTTGGAAGTAAATGATACTCCACTTATATATCCATTGGCCATGTTGAATCCGCCTGTTACAGCTTTCCAAGTCATTATCCCTCACGGACATACCTCGATTTGCGGCCACTTTTGTTTTCACCTGAATTGTAATTGAATTGCCAAACAATATTTGAGGTGCATCCAACTCCGTTTATACTCATGCTATGGGAGGGGGAGTAGATCGGATTACTATGTAGAACTGTGGGTTGTATTATTACGACAACAACTCTATAAGATTGCCACCTATTTAATTTTAAACCCCCAACTCAGTCGAAGGGAACGACACTTGAAAATAACTGATATTGGGTTGCACGTTGCTCATGAACTTTTGTGACTGTTTGGAACAGCAACATTTCAAGACATGACACCGTTGAATAAAAGTGCTTATGCTTTTTCGTCACTTGTTCGAGTTTGGTTCTGCGCAGTCTAAGTGTCATACCGTAAGACCAAACGGGGATAGTCAAACATAAAAGAAGCTGCGTCGCAAAATCACTATATTGGACGTGGCCAGACTGCATTTGTCCAAGCAAACGTTCTGTGTCGCGTTTGAAACATCACAGCACTCACTTAAAGTATTTCAATTTCAATTCTGAAGCCAATAGGTTTCTAGAAATGAACTGAAAATGCATATTTTGACTATCAATTGACATTCAGATGATGAGACTATTCCTTAAAACTTCTCTTCAGAAGTTTGGATGGGATGCTTCTCAATCTAATAAAGATCTAAAAATACCAGTCCATATAGTTCTTTAATCAAGGTGCTTGTAGAATACGACCATTTAAATAGAGCCATACCTTAAAATTGAATTGATATTTCGCTAAAATTAAATGTTGTTACGTTAAACCTGTTTCAAATATTGGTGGGAAATCGTATCCAGATAGTAGCCATACGCGCAAAAAATACTGGATACCAAGAAGAAAGCACTTGTCTAGTTTTTAATGGAGAAACACTAAGAAGTTTGCTTATATGTGTTAATGTCAAAATAATGATATATCTAACACATTTACATGTATTGTGTTCAGTAAAGTATGTATCGAAGATTGAATTGAAAAACTGATGTATCCGAACATCTTCCGTCCCATTTCATTCCTCATCTTTTTCTTTAGCGGCCACTTCACCACTGAACGTCCTACATGTTTCTTCACCACTGAACGCTTATCAGGTAATTCACAAATTATCATTTTTAACGACTGAAGTGCAGTAATATTGTGTGATGTTGTGCGATGTTGTAAATAACCTCGGAGAGTCCATCTGAATAATAGTTTGATACGTTCAGGACCCGGTCTCCAATCTCCGTACTCAGACTCATACTCGAGATTTCATACTCAAAATCGTGCTCACTGGAGTCGTACTCAAAAAGCGTATCTAATGTCGTATTTCGAGTAGACTCCAAACGTACTCAAATCTGACACTCATACTCGAGTTGCTATGGAACTCTTTATGATGTGAAATGCAAAATCACGCAAAGCCGCGCTGATTCATCGCTCCCTATTGGAATAGACCACCCCAAGAACTAGGCCTACATTATCGTCTGCTGTCGCTACAACTACAACAGTATGTCTATAACGTGGAATTCTGAGTTTCTGTAACTGTTATTCATTTTTTAGTTTCAATAAAAATTCTTATGCCATTTCTTTGATACATTTGGCAATTATTAAACTTCACTTCTTGAGTTCCTCACCCAGTCCCAAAAGCGTCTTTTAAAAGAAATTTGTAACAGCTTATCACATCACATCTCTGTTGCTAATTTAGTCTTGACATAAAACCCATTGCTGTGTAGGCCTACGCTGATGTCAAACTTTGGTACTGTATCTTTGTATTTTACCGAAATGTATCAAGTGAGTTGACATTTGGCACGTGAGTTAAAAAACAAAACTTGTGCAGGCATTCAGAGTTCACCAGTGGCAGTGAACGGAACGAGACGTCTACTTAGAAATCGGCAAACAAAATCTGGAATTCCATTTGGGGATTGAGGAATTATAGATCACTAAGTTATGATGAGAAATGTACCTGACAGGGAAGCGAACTTTTTTTAACTTCCCTCCCCTCCTCGTCTTTTGGAACCCTACAAAACGTAGGCACACATACCTAAATAAGGGCAGCACAAACTTCTCACACGACTTTTCCCACAACTGCTTTCGACGCTTGTTATGACTCGCCGACAAGGGATTACAATGCGCCTGTTGCCAGGAATTGTAGAGGTAGAATGGCGGTCATAACATACAGTGATACGGCGGGTTAATAAGGTGAAGAATAAGAAGATTTAAGATGAAAACTATTTTCTCTGAACTGAAGTTGAAGTGCTGAGATACGGTAAGAGGATTTGTTTTTTTTAGATTTGCTGTGTTTCTTGGTTCCCTTTCGATATTTTGTTCTCTGGCTCGTATTTATTTTCGAGTACGATTTCAAGCACACTGCCATACCAAACTTGAAATTTGAGCATAGACTCCAAAATTTTACTCAAAATCGTACTCGAAATATAGATGAGATACACTTCAGTTCGAGTACACTCGAAAACTGAGTACGTGCTCGAAATTTCGAGTACAGATTTTTCGAGAATGACATTGAATACACCAAAGCTGAGTCTGTACTCGAGTTGAGTATGAAGTGTGAGTTTGAGCATGATTCGAGTCTGAGTAAGGAGATTGGAGACCGGGCCCAGATAACGGTTGATTTCGTCATGATTCGTCTTTCAAACCTTATTTCTTTGTAAATGGTTTTTACCTCGAGTGTCAATGAAATATGAATAAAAATAACTGTCGTCAAGCCCCGCAAATGCACGCGTCTGTATGCGAAATAATACGTTTTTGTAGGAAATTTCTACTTATAATGAAAGTTTGTATATAGGCGTTGCGCCTAGACTCCACAATTTTGCGGCGCATGCTGGTCTCCCTGTGCATGAATGCGTTTCGACCTACAATACATGTACGTATGTATGGTGTGTATATATTTATTATAGCGGCAAGTGTAATTAATCCAAACATTATAGATATAACATTCGTAAGAAAGATAAGTACCCAGCTTTTTTGTCACATTAACCACACATCTCAGATATACCAGAAGTGCGACGGTTTCTAAGTTCAAAAGCAGGTTTGATATATTTGGCGAATTGCCTATGGGAATACTGAAACAACAGTTTTATGCATTTAAGACAGGCTTTTTGGTAGAATCTGCACATGCTTGAAATGTTGGCGGATGCAGTATCACCGATGGAGCTCATAAGTTGTGTGTTGCATTTAACCATCATATAGGTTGTTATACTGCATTTTTTTGCTGAAGGTTCGGTTTTCAAAAAGTCACAAAAACTTTTTTTCCCGTTTATTATGAGAAACTTGACACTAGAGTGTACCTCAAAAACAGGCAAATGTATTCCGCTTCATCTGCTGTTACATTGGATAACTAGCCTTAAAAAGCGATTGGCTGTTAAAAATAACTGTATTTTGTCCAAATAAAAAAAATTAAACGACTTCTTTTGTCTTCTTTGTTGATTTACCGTCGTTCTATTGAGGGCAGTGAAGTGAGGTGTACAAAAACGTGATTTTTGTCCCCAAGTTCAAAGACTTATTTTTAGGAATCGCAGAGGTTTACCCAACAAAGATATTCATTTGTGCTTGAATTGGACTTCGCTCTTTTATTTCATCCATAGCTAATATTTGGTAAAACTTACCCCACGCTCACAATTTTGAAACGATCGGCCGTAGTGAAAATGCCCTTGAGGCGTCGCTAGTAAACGGTCATAAATTGCTATTTTTGGTATATTCGGCGTCATGCGTGTACTTTGCACTGTGATGTAATAAGTCAAAGTCCAAAACGCACTTGATGAATGGCATGACACAGGGCAAAAGGGTTAGCTATATCGGCATTCATCTCAGAGTCTTTCGGTTCGAGATTAGCACAAATCAAAATGGCTGTAGCAGACGGCTTCAGCTGTTCGTTTGCAGAAAGCTCAAGCTGTAAATGCTCAACAGTGGGCGAACAAAGAAACCTGTTACCGGTTAGTTGCTGCAAAAATGATCTGGCGAGCCATATGAAACAAATTAAAGTGTCCGAAGACATTGAGGAATGGCAGTTGTTTATGAACCGAGGAGGATTTGAGCAACTAGACGAGCTTGAACAGCTATGTCCCCGACACCGCTTGGACTTCGGCTTGGGGTTTCGGCCGACGAAACACTGTTGTTATCCAGGTCATTGTGGTCGAAGGGGTGGAGGCATAACTGCATCCAAGTCGAGAAGACCGGTGACCATGAAGTTCGCAAGTGTTGTAAAAAGTTTTAGAAATGAAATCTTACCCATTGGCACAGGTGAGGAATGTGAAAGCTACTAAAACATTACTAATTTTGTAATTATGATTCGTCTCTGGCATAGACGTAGTCATTGGTGACCCGGGTTCAATCAATTGCTCGTCATTTATCAATGCAAAATAAGTTTTCCACCAGTGGCGAATCATTTCAATTTTGTGTTTATCTTACTGGTCTCATTCGCCCCACCCCCACCCAGTGCCTCAGCGTCGGCTCACCTGTTGAATACATCTGTGCCATTGATGACTACTATAACGTTACACCAGTATTGAGACAATCTTTGTTGATTTTAATTATCATGCAAGCACACTGTCCTACCGTATTCACCTTCCACTATAATTTACGGTACATATCAAATTTGGTCTCTCCTGCTGGATCAAGGCCAAAATTATACCTTCTGACCCCTCAGGGACTGACTTAGTCCCAGACACAGTGCATCCATTTACCCATGCAGCACAATGCGGATTTAGGGGAGGGGAGGCAAGGGGCCATACCCCCTAAAATTCTCCCAGATTTGATTTAGCAGTTCGAGGACTGTCTGATGGGCAAAATCCTGGCTAAAACTGCCCTGGCCCTCCCTAACTCAAAATCCTGGATCTGCCTCTGCATGTGAGGGTAAGATGTTGTGATTTGATTTCTGGATGCAGTATGGCATACCAGTACAGTCAGTATACAGGTCGTGATTTGCAATTCACTCGCCTACATACAATGGCTTTGGTTAGCAGTGAAGAAAGGTCATCTGCTGTGATCGAGTCTTGAACCTGGTGTTGTTCTTGCGTCATAACCAATCATGGTAAGAGCTAATGTCCCTAGGCGAGTAATTTAGAGGCCTTCATACAGGCCAGACCATTTGAAGAACCATGCAGAAGTCACAACAGACTGGTGATGACAGTGACCAAGTGGTATAAAACAGGAAATTTAGGTGACCGTTGTGTTGTAATACATGAATGCTCCTGCCCAACCGAGATGAGACCAACTTCCGAAAGATTAAGTTACATCTAACATGGCACTGCACTCATTCTACAGTTTTGCATCCAAAGTGCAACGTGTTGCAAGCTTTTGTCCTGTTTCCTCGCAGTTAGTCACTATCTTATATCCTGATTGTTATGTAATCCGTTATCCTAACACTGGTAGTTAAACTTTTTTTTCTTGCATTTTGGGTTACAGTGCTTCTCAAATCTTTGCAAAAGGACAAATATTAGGGGTATGTCCATTAAGTGACAGGCCCTAAGGGTCGACCACCACAGATTTTTTGTCGCACCATCAAGAGTAGAATGTCTGTTAGTGATTTATGTATGGTTCTTTGGAATTCCATGGAGAAGAATTGATTAAAAACTAGTATGTTGCTTTTTGATTGCAGCTATTTGTGGTAGTTGTAGATGGTTGGTCTACAAACAACGGAAAGAACACTGTGGTGAGGGCACGTCATCTCAAGCTTCAGGGGAATTGGTAAGATATAATGGAAAAATGCCCCACAAGCTGTGAATCACTACCCAGTGCTCATTGTTTTTTAAATTTACCATCATGTTACTAAAAATGTTATGGCTACCAAATGATATTGACCCATTGTCACCGACTGAGATTGATTGGCGGACTTTAGGAATGGATGAAGGAATGGATGTTCATACTAGTAGCTGGTGCCCTTAGATACATGTACATGTAGTATAGGGGGATAAAATAGTTGTCTATTGGCGACCTGTTTTTGACCTAATTTTTGAGCCCATCCTGAGCCTATGTTCGCGGTACTGGCGGTGAATCTGTGTGTCACTTGGTCATCGGTGAGTTGTTCTTATCTGTCATTCACTCTTTAGGTAAAAGCATTTCTTTGTTTTTTTAATTACAATAAATCCTGTTTTTAGGAGTGAGGTGCTGGAAAGCATACCAAATTAGGAAAGGTTCTGTTGTAAAGCTACCTGCTGACACCCAGTCATCAAACTGACAACGCTGGAAGAACTTTGCGTAACACATTCTCCAAGACCTTTGCAGCCAGATACCTCAAAGACTCGGCTATTTCTGTAGAAGGAACCTGATTGCCATCTGTCATTTGGCTCCAAGACAGAGTTGGATGCCCACACTGAAGAGGGGTGGCATGAGAAGAAGCAAGCAGACAACCAAACAGTTTTTGAAGGCATCAGACAAAAATGGGCTGCAATCATTTCTGGCGATAAAAAAAGGTAAACAACTTGTGCCGTATGTAACTTGAGCACACAATTAAATATCCTATCCCTAGTATTCTGTTGGATGAATGGCATTCGTTTGTGTGTAAGCCGTGGGCTTGGGTTACTCCGAAAAATGAGACTGTGCCTCTGCACACATGAACTTGTCTTGAACATTTGTACAAAAACCCATAAGGTTCTACAAATATTCAGGTGCAAACACAAATTTCAATTATGCTTCATGTGATATACTAACATGTAATCCATGAACCAATGGTGGAAATGGTTCCATGTTCTTGCCTGTAAATTCCAATTGCGGTCCTCTGAAACCCAATCCTCAACCAGCAGAAACGAAAGAAATCTGCAGTTCCAAACTTTTGAACTCCACACCTGCTAAAAATGCTCGATACACTTGGACCAAACTCCTGTCCTTGGAATCATGTTGTGAAAGAAGTTCAGATGAGAAATCTTCATGGCACTGGAATTTGGTGCTTGTGAAAGGATATTTTACAATGCAAAAGTGGAGATTAGGAGCACGGGTCTAGGGATTTGTATCGCAGGGTTGGAGTTTACAGAATTGGTTAAGGATTCGTTTGCATCCCATGATGGAAGTTTCCTAAGGCAGTCTTGGTTTGAACTAAGTAGCATGAGGAGTGGGCCCATTCCCAAGCAAGAGGGTGTATATGTGAGAATAAATAAAAGCAGGGGAGTTCGTAAGTTAAATTAGTGTGTTGACCATTGACTGGAGTACTTGCCATTGCTTTGGAAAGTAGTATTGAGCAACTTTTTTGTTTTGGCAAAGTGTGTTGGACGGAAATTAAAATATAAAAATACAGAAGTGTTACTCGATTACATGTAATGTCATATAAAAAACAACGGGTTCCAACCCAAAATATGGAGCAAATGCGATGCTTTTCAAAAATGGCACTGCACTGTGTTTTAACAGTCTAGGAATGAAAATCAGTAAAAACTGATTTTCATTTTGTTAAAATATTTTTGTAAATAGAAATGATCACAGCGTAATACAAAAGCATGTCTGACATATGATGGAATTATCTTCCATGCAATTTCTTCATGAATACTGTGTTAGGTAGAAAATTTGAATGTTTTTTTCAAAATGTTCGTTTCAGAGGCTAGCATTCAAATAGAAAAAGAGATCTTTGGTGTGTCCACCCTGGAAAAGGGTTGAGGACTGAAATCCTCAAAAAAAAGATTACGAATTACAGCTGGTGTTAGACAGTTCTTGACAAAGAGCGCTACAACGATGATGAGAAGAGTGGCCAGAAATTGAACCCTGACCAGTGCATGCATCAAGTCCGTGCCAACTTTAATGTAAATGAGAGGAGAACATCAAAACAAATTTCAAACTTTTTTTCAAGACTTACAGAAAAAAAGACACCAGTTTGTGGACGATGAGGATGAGGAGGATGTAGCCAATGACAGAGAAGCATGTGAACAAGAAGTTCGTGAAAATATAATGAAAGAAATGGGTGTGCTTCATCCTGTGATGTTCGGAGATAAAGATTTGTGTGAGCTGCTCAAACAAAATGGGCTCTCAAAACTTTAAGTTGTGACTAAGACAAATTTGTCGTACAGTTGGTATTGAATTCGGTCAACGGAAGTCAGAGGTGCTGTCAGCACTCACCGAGTACTTACAGATGTGTACCTGTTGCGTTTAAAGTAGTGCACTTGATTGACTGTACGATGTCATGGTATGGTATAAGTCAGTTCAGAGCCTTTCATCTAAAGCACTGCTTCGTTTTCGAATATGCGCCCACATCTTTATGTGTGGTTGCATATTGCCTTCATCTGTCTAGGCATTCGTCATCTGGCGTCCGCAGCTGTGTCTCCTAAACCCCTCACAGGAAATTGATGAGATTAGGCAGATGTGTTCCTATTAAACTGACGACGGACAATGACGAATTTCGGACCTCTCTGACTACCGGTGTTCCCCTTAGTGGCAATTTTTTTTCGCTTACCTCTACATATTTGGAGGTCCTCAATGAATTTTCATAAAATTTGGCAGCTAGGCATCTATTAGTGAGATGATGACGTCCTCCCGTTGTGACAGATGGGAGGTACTTTGCGCCTCTTAGTGGCCATTGTTACTGCGTCCACCCTTCTATCACTGCTCTGAGGATGATTTTTAAAATTGGTGTTGATGTTCTTACTGTGAAGAGGATGACTGATGATTTTCCGACAACTTCAAATACTGTGGAAGTTTTGTTTTTTTTGTGCCCATGGCTGTTTCTCCTAAATCATTTGTGCCCCCTCGTGTCAATTTCAATTTTTTTGTTTTCCTTTGTTTCTCTGAAATTCCTCAACAGATTTTTATGAAATCGGGTAAATAGCTTTCTGTTAAAGAAGCGGTGGCATGTTGCATTTTCAGATGGATTGGATATTTTGTGCCATCTAGTGGCCATTTTCATGATACAAGTTAACAACTCTAGAAGCTCATGGTTTGTGGTGCATTCATGGGAGCATCTCAACGCTCCGCATTGCTCTTGTAAGGTTTTAGTTCAGTTGCTGGCTCATATACATCTCATCATACATTACAGGAATGTGTAATCTGATGGAGTAGCATGGGTCTTTACAATCTTTCGAGTAAAGATTTGCTATTCTATGCGGAAAACCTCCCATCCTGTTTTATCACAACTGACTGTCTTTCACGCTACAACATTTGAAACGAAACCTCTTGTAGGGCACTTATAACTATGTGGCATATTAGGTGTAATGTCAAAGTAAAAGTATATATTCTGTCACACTGTACTAGCTAAGTTATGCAAGTTGCAACCTTTCAGGTAAAATTCTGCTTGTTTTCTAAGTTGTATGATTATTTTATGGTCTATGGGTAAGTTATTTGAGAGCAACTTGATTGCAAAATTTTTAATAGAAAAGCAGATACTGAAGTTGCAAGATATGTGAAGTATACATAGCCTGTATTACAAAAGACTAATGGATTTGCATGAACCGTTATCTTTTGCAATGTCTGAGGAATGCATGAACACTCAGTAGCAACAAAAAAGGAATTTTTCTTGTTTTTAAGAGAGCCTTGTTTTATCATGGATACAGTAATTTTCAAAATAAACTGGAAAGACTTTGACAGAACTTTGCCCACTTGCCAGTGTTATTTGGTGGTCAGAATTTTTTTCTTGGATGTTATTGCACCCAGCAACTGCTTTATTTTTAAACAGACTTGCATGGTATGCAGCCACGATTTCGACAGAGTGCAAGGAGTAACACCCGTTGCGGTTTTGTCGTGACTGATGGATTTGCATGTAAAACGGATTCTTGTCAAAAAGATATAGATAGTCGCAGTTTGTATGTGTGTATACCCAGATCAAACCTACATAATCCACCGACTTGGAAAAATATAACAGTGAAAGCCTGTGTTTGATTTTTAACTTTGATTCAGATCTCGAATATCAGTCAATCAAGGTAAGTTTATACTTGATTAAGGATTGCTAATTGTATTTCATCACGGACAAATGATCTGTTTTTACTTTCTGAACAGGGTTATTTAATAGCAAAACTTTATTAAGGGTACAAGAAATGTTTTACATTCTTTACTTGCATGGCACTATACTGACTGAAGTGAAGACTGAACAGAAGTTACTGTTCTACTTGTAGTTGTAGACCCGAGGCTGAAATGTTACTATGCCACTTTTTAAATCAAAACAGCAAAATAGAACAATTAGATAAAGGCTACGAAGTTGAATCGCTTAAAGCAGTTCTGAAATCCCCGGGTGACTTCGCCTACCCAAATCATGGCAATTCTCAAATCCTACCTCCAATACTAATGAGCTCTCTAACTTCCGCAAAATCTTACTTTCAATGCAGGAGAGCTGCTCTGAAACATGCATTGAAGTACATGTCTGAGGGCATTTCACGGAAAATAACAGAAGATTTCGATAGGTTTGACGACGTGATTTTTTTGGATTAACTTATTTTTGTTTTGAAACCTATTCAGTTTGTTGGTAAACCTTTGTTTTTTTTAGAAAAGTAACCTTGAACTGAATCAGTTTTTAAGCATTTCCCCGTAAAAAGTGGGGGTGTCTAAATTACTGCAAAAATATGTTTTGGGAAAATAAAAAATGCATTTTTCTTAAAGATTTAGATCACTGAATAAAATCATAGGGCCAAAACGTCAAAGTTTTGACATGCTTCCGCCATCGTTTGCAGATTTTCTCAAATAATGCCTCTTAAGCTTCTGAAATCTGAAAATTTCGGGACTTGAAGTGACGCATTGTGATTAAACCTCGGTGAGTTAAAAAGATAACAATCAAACATAAAATGTAGCTCATCCTCCAGAGAATCTGTGTCACAACACAACGCCTTTTGGTTACAAGAGTATTTACAAAACGACCAGTTTGCAAGTGCAATGGCAGATTCGCGGCTCTAAACTGGGCCAAAAGAGATGGCTCGGGACGAAATTGAACTTCACACACGGACGTTAAAACTCGTACTCAACTAAAATATCGGTTCTTAACTTCAGTCTTGTTGGAACAGACTCAGGCAAAACATGTTTTGAATATTCAAATACTTTGTTTCAAACATCTAATTTGTAACAAGTAATACAGTTTTGAGCACAGAACTGTATGCCTATTACGCTAAACAATTTTTGATGCTGTTAATCCAACTATTTCTATCCAACAGAGCAATCCTATAGAAATTATATCTTTTTCAATAACCTATCAACACATGTTGCCAATAATTTATTCCAAATACGCAACATATTCAATATATGCGAAATAATGTGTTTTTACAGAAAACAATTCTTCTTAAGTGTCCCACATATGGGCACACACGCCTAAACAATTAGACGCAGGTCTGCAATAGTTGAATCTATAAAATCTTTTTCCATATATTGTTACAACTAGCTTTATACTTTGCGTGAACTCCAGCTGTCACGACAATGCACATAAGAGCACAAGTCCATTGGTGACCATTTAGGCTAACGTTTTTACATTTCAATGTCAAGATAGATTCCACGTTTGAAAGACGATTACGCGAAAAAGACTTAGCCGCGAAGATTCATGTATAAATGTATGAGGGTGTAATAGAGACCAAGCCAAAAGTGACGACTCTGCACATTGATTAGTTAAATGGGACGAGTTAAAACCTAACTTCAACGGAATTTTGTTATTATAGATGTATTGGGCTAACCAGATAGTCCTAGCAAAGCCTTAGTAAAATAAGTAAACGCGAGTTCAACCACGCAAATAGAAGCCCGTCAAATGATAAGTAAAACTAAATAGTCGCGCCCTGTTGCGTCATCGCGAGATCCCAGCACAAACAACAGGTTGTATTGAATAGGGGTCTGAATAGAACACCATTGCGTGCCGCGTGCCGGTGTTATACGCAGCTGTCCGAATTAAAAGGTGATTTTCGCGGTGACATAGACAAAAGCAAGCCAATACGCCTAACAGTTCGTTACATTTGACAATTTATAGCACTCGTAGGCTCAGGGGGATGCTCTTAACATACACCTGTACTGTAGCAATCAAATTATCAGGTGCTACCGTTGAAGATAGGAAAGCGGGACATCCGCAGCTTGACCATTGAACTTATACATGTATGCATAAGTGAACAAACCTCGATTTTCTAGTGACATGCCATAGTATTTGTTCTTCTGCGGCCTTCAATCATTGCTATTTCACTATAAGAATACAGCGGGATTGTAATGTTAGAACTTTTTACAGAAACCTTGTACAATATCAGCAGTGTTGTGAACACTATATCAAAGACCATTCAATGTTTCGAAGACGGCAATACAAATCGAAGAGACAGCACAGAGCTGACTATTGAAGAGGTTGGGAAACCATCGGCACACACTCCTTCAGCTGCAGAAATCACGTATAGTACATTTGGTGTTTTCTTTTGCACGTACAGTGCCGGAAACAACGAGAATCTTTATTCACAAGTATTCACCGTGGTTCCACAGACGCGCGATGGTAAGTCACATGATAGATCGACAAACCGTTTCTAAAGCAGATGAAACAACAGTTTCTATCTGACGTTGGGATACTTAAAAGTCGGTTAAATTAAGAAAAGTTATTGCAATGTGTTATAATACATGTAGTTCAAAAAAATAATTTGTGGACTGTAACTCATGAAAATTATCAAACCATTTTCTTGGAAATCAGACCTGCCTGGTTGACGCTGTTTCAGTGTTGTATATATGTACCCAAGAGTACACAACAAAATGCAAGACATTGCATTGTATTTTCTATATGTTTTTATATACTATCGTATTGATACTTTAATTCCATTACGTAATGCTAGGGAACTACATGTATTTCTATTATTTACGTCTAACACCCCTTTCGAAACTGCCTGATCCCCATTATCAGAAAGTTTTGTATCCTTCTTGTTATTATTCATCTTCTCCGTGTCAACTAATTGTCTTTGTATCTTACCTCTGTTTACTTGTTTAAATTTGAATTGCACGTACGCACACTCAAATTATTGGCTTTTGATAGTCACCAGACCAAACCTTGATAAGCTTTCAAAAAGTTTGGTGGCAAAGTCATGTAGGACAAAAAAGACGTATAACAATAATGTAAGCCTGTCACTGTTTGGAGAACGCCAAGCCCAAAATTGAGAATTTCTAATATCCTTATTCTTGTCTTATGACAGCAAGGTAGCCACGAACGTGACTGATTCCCGTGCGAACCACTACTGCTAGTTATTGTGTAGCTGGCTTATTCACAGTAACCAATGAAAAGCAAGGTCACGTACAAAGACCTGTTATGTGTATATATTCTTCCAGGGAAGCCACTTGTATTTGATACATTTTTTAAAAGTTATCTTCGTTTAATCTGGTAAGTTTCGATTTTCGTGAATTCTTCCAGAAATACCTTCATTTACAGGTTGTATGCATTTGTTTTAGTTCAACTTTTCAGTGTTAAATATGGGACAAAACTTGTAAAGTAGTCATTGAAGTACTCTAAGGCAGTGCCTGTACATGTACTTTAGTATCTTTTCCAGTCCTGCTGGGTCAAGCGGGTGACTTGGCGATGTCAGTGATCTTAGAAAGTACACAAACTTGTATTCGTGACTGGAAAAATCCACATGATGAAACAAACCTGCATGTATACGTGTTGCAAAGATGGAAATGATATTGTAGTCAAGATAACGTGACAAATTCATATCCCTTGAGATAAATGGGTATGAGGGATGACACATTTCGAATCCGCAGAACCAGGACCGCGCTGGGAAAGGTGTTTTTGTTTTTTCGCTCCTCCTCAGTCTAGCACATTAGAGGCATTTGTAACCACCTCTTTACCTGGAAGTGAAATCGTGCTCAAGAAAAAAATCTCGAAACACTAAATACTTATTAAGTTATAACTTGCACATTATTAAACAGTGTAAAGTAGACAGTGTTTGAGAACAATGAAAGACAAATGATTTTGAAACAGTAGTAGACAAAATAAATATTTTGCGAATGGAAAAAGCGTTTCCTTACCAAACGTATGGCAGTTTTTCCCATCTTCAGTCATTTTGAGTTTTTCTTATTTTCTAATTATTTAAAAGAAACAAGAAAAAAAATACCGTTTTTTTTTCTCACCAGTCTACAGATATAAAAACAAAACAAAGATCAAGGCAGGAAAATTTATTATTCCGGCGTTTGGCGTCCCCTGCTGTACAGGTATTGCCAAAACCCCTTGATGTACAGGTGTATGTTCATGAAATTTTGCAGGAATGTATGTTTCATAAATGGGACGGCATAAGCGAATTTTCGGACAAATTTGACAACCTGTGTGTCACCTAGAGGAAATTTTAATTTTAAGGTTTGCTTCTGTATCTTCTGGCAAACATGTATCTATTAGGAAGGTGACGCCACCCCCAACGTTTTGAAATGGAATTGAAGTATTTTGCGCCACCTGGTTGTCTGCTTCAAATATGACTGCCACAAAACTCAAAATTTCCGATTTTGACCAGCTGATCCAGAACAGGATTACGAATATAGCTGGTTGGCAGAACTTGAGGTTTGTGTGTACTTTGAATTATATACCGATGCTCTTTCATACACCTCGGGTGATAATTCTCCAAAATCCCTTCGGGCTATAGATATGGGGGATAACGACTGAGAACATGTAATAATCTATTTATACCGCATACTGAACGAAAACATTGCAATGAATCGATCTACCTTTCTCGACTCTCCTCGGCTTTGTAACTACTTTCTATGTCAGAGGCCCGGGGTCGGAGGTCGTGACCTTTTAAGAAAAGCCGAGCTATTTTTGTCAAATAATGCTTATACTCAAAACCAATTGAAAATTTAAACAAAATAGAAATAACTTGAATTTACAAATTAAGGTTTAGCAACTATTATAGCTTACTACACATTTTATCACGCTAAGCTGCGACCGACAAAATATCGTCTGCTAAAGTAGGTTACCTCTAGCAACTGACTATAATGCTTAATTAGTCAAAGGATCCCGACGACACGATACCGGCATTCAAATTGGAGATCGGTGATTTATAAGTGAGAGAACACGAGAGAAAAATTTCACTGAAGTAAAATATTGTTTTTATGGAAATTTTGCGTCTTATTTCTCATAGCGTATAAATGTCGGTGCAATGCCCTTTGCTGAACATGCGATTGTTGCGCGTGCTCATTTAAGTATTCTATTTTCACGTTCCATGACGTCAGTCACTGAGTGTTGTAGTGGTAAAGTCGGTGACTCCAAACTCTTGAGGCCGGGTTCCAATCCGGACTCGGTTTCCCGCCAAAATGTTATCTCACTAGTGAGATAACTTTATGGGTTATTACGCGGTTGTATCTGCCACTCGAGGCTAATATTGTGGTATAAATGCTTTTATCCACAGTTTTGTTCATTCCTGACAAAGTTACAATAAGAGCAAGCGTTGGTGACAATTTAACGTTTGATGTGTCCAATACCAGATGGTTTTGTGATGAGAAGATACGTTGGAGAAAAGATGGTGGCTCCCTCGTACGTTGGAATGGAAAACGTCAAGTGCATATGATTGCAAAAATTGAACGAAGTGGCGTTTACACAGTTCAATGTGAAGATGCTAAAAACTGGCCAACAATAATCCGTCTAATCGTAAGAGGTACAGTATAGCCCTAAATTGCACGAAACAACCTTAGTTCACTTGCTGAACTTGCATTCTTCAAAAATTTAACTAGCACGGTAAAAGCTCACCAATTTCGAACAAAATATTTTTAAACTTACCTACTTCTCATGTTTTCGAGGTTTTCTAATATTATTACGACAGGTTTTCAAAATATTTTCATGGTGCATATCTTGATCATAGGAAGGTATTTATTTAATTCTACACATCTTTCATCGAGAACGTAGATTTTGTTTAACCAATCATATTGTGTCCTATGTTTGTGATACTTTGATGTTGTGACACGCCTACGCAAAGTCTAGTTTAGTTGCCTTAGTGTGAAGAGAACATGAACAGACGGTAATACTGTCTATTTTTAATTGTATAAAACAAAATAATATCATTATAATGTGGCCAGAAAATGTCCAAGGAGTTAATAGTACATTTAACGCACCAAACAGGCGTAAACAGGTCCAGTAAACCCCATGGTTAGTAATGGTACCAGTGCGAGATGTACATAAGTTCAGTAACCTAGGCCTACATACGTAACCGTAACTAAGTACGGGTGATTACATGAAAATTCGTGAGATGCCAGCCAATAGTCTTTAGCTTAAATTTTAGTGCTAAATGAACAGTGGGTACAAGAGACCGGGTTTAACATTTAGTATGATTTCTATGCGTAATATTGCATCAGGAAATTGATTCGCAAACGACACTGACTGTGGGCGTTACATTTACCTGAAATTCAACTACAATGTAAATTGATAAAATTTTCATGAAATGCCACGATTTTTATTGACTTGCTTGTAAAACAATCATTTGAGAATTATTTTTATGTCTAATAACAAATCATTTCAATTCAAAATTTGATATAACCATTGAGATAATGATGAAAGTCACGTATAGTAGTCGTTTTTATTTCCATTTTGTTTTCGTTTCTTTTTTATTTTTCAATACAGCTGAAATGTGGATTTTTAAATAAATTGAGGCACCTGTTGAAGACACGGGTGTCGTTTTTTTTTCTATTATGCGTGTATTAAACCCAGTGCCTTCATACTCGTTTCAGTTTGTCCTCATGGAAAGTATGGTGGCTTTTGTCAATTTTCGTGTCCAGTTTGTGTGAATGGTGGAATCTGCCACGATATCACAGGGGAATGTATTTGTCCACCGGGATTTAAAGGAACGACATGTGATGAAGGTAACGTTTCTTTGCCATAACTGCAGACAAAAGGAACTACAGTATGTGATGTCCGATCTTCAGATTCATACCCAGACTAGAGAGATCTTTTTCTTGGAAATCTCACTGGAGGTGAACTGTACATTTTGGGTAAAACATTGTTTTGGTACTTGTACATGTAGATGCTTGAAAAACATGCGTACTTATTCATTACACACAGTTTTCTCAGTTTCAGTATAGTAAATACGGTACGAAGCACGGTTCTTTGCCTGAAATTGGGGATCTTGGGATTATCGAAAGTACCGAGTTTTGAGGTTTTCAGAGAGCAAATATCGCTTGAAAAACATACGCTTTCTCCTGTTTTACTCGTTGATCAAATATTTCTAGTCAGTTGCAAAGCATTTCACGAATGTACTAGTTTCTAGTTGGAATTCCGTGCTTACGATCCGAAAATGACATCCCTGTTGGCGTTTAACAGGGATCCTGCGTTTATTTATTACTGTACCAAAACTACGAGAAACAGCATTAAAATTGCCTTTGTCAATCGTTCCCTCCAAACTTAGAAGTTACCCTAAGCATCCAAACAACATATCACACCCGGCCAGTACGTAAGCCCCGGCGTACTTTAGAGATCAGTGTCCAGTTGCATGAAACAGTCCCAAATAGGGACTAAATTAAGTTCCCTAAAGCAACAACGTACATGTACACTGTATTTGTGGATTTGTGAAAATACCAAACTGTCCTTATTTGTTCGGTTTTAATTTCATTACTGTGATAATTTTGGCTCGATACACATCAAAAGTGTAGTCCACGTTGACTTCTCAACATTATCGGATATAAATTGGGATCTTTTCGTGCAACGCCCCTAATTTAAGGACCAAGTCTATCTGGCGTCCAACTTCCACTGGTGTATCTCCAAATCTCTTCGTGGGGGATCGTTATAATTGGCAGAACTATACTTATTGTATCCGTTTTTGGCTGTAACATGAGGATAAACTTGCGTTATAGGAACACATCTGAATAAAACTGACGATCAATATTTAGAAAATTCCGTGTTTCTACCAGTACTCGACGTTTCGCAAGTTCCACTAAGCTGTATTGTGAAGAGAATGGAAACACACAACATGCAAAGTATATGACGGGAAAAATTACTCAGTATGTGAATAGCTGGATGTTATAGGGTGTCGCCACTCTATCGAGTTAGTGTTTGTGTTCTAAAATTTTGAAACTTTCCTTTACTAACAGACGGAATTTACAAGCATCGTGATCTAAAATACCAATGTGACCGGTATCTATCACATGGCTGATAACAGAACTGTTTTTTCCTTAAAATGTTCATTAAGTCTAAGTTTCAAAATCTTACAAGTCATGTCAATATTTGATACGCTACAGTCAACACAACTCAAACAATACACATTAGATCGCTTTTGTGTCGGCGTCTGGAATTTTTTGGATCTATTGAGAGACCTAACGCAGTTGATAATAAAAATAACATATCACGAGATTATCGAGGCACGTAACACCTGCTGTGGAGCTCGGTGTTAGTATTTAAAAAGAATGCGTACCGTTTGTCAATGCAATAAAAATAATTTCGTCGCTTCCAAAGTTTTGTTAAAAGTAATGTGTATGCTCAGTGGTCTATAAATTAGTATCAGACTGACAGCTGTGTATTAAATTTCATGCAAAAACTGCAATTTTTACTTAAACACTCCAGTGTTATCACTTATTTCTTTGTTTTTTACTAATAAGGTACTTAAATTGTCACGGAACTCATATGGCGAGAAACAATGTTATTTTTTAAATATTTTAGGGTTTTGTTGATCGCAAGATATAGAATTCAATTTTATTGTCGTCATATTTAAATCCAAGGTGGCGAAAAAATAAGTGGCAGGCCACTTGTCTCTTTTGATATTCTGAAAGAGCGCAAAAAATATACTAGTGACAAAATTTCCACGCTTTTTCAACAAGTGAACGATTCGTCTAAAAATAAGTGGTAACTGACTAGACTGCATTGACTGTTTTTAATTGTTTTCGAGTCTGATTGTTAAAGTTTGCCTCTCTATCGGACAAATCACTCTAAGGATCATTCTTAAAAACTGCCATATGTTAAGTCTACAAACTGCGTGGCTGACGGGCAAATTTTTGAATGGTCCTAGTGCTGTGGCGCCCCCTTGTGGCAATTTAATTTTTTGCCTAAGGCTCAATAAAAGTTCAGATCTTCAAAAAATTGGCATGTTTCGATTGAATATCGTAGAACTGACATGGAATTTGGGACATGTCCAATTACTCCTGAGTCATCTAATGGCAATATTTTGTTTTCTAGACGGTTGCCTTGATATCTACCAAGTTCAATGGATGTGTATTAAATTTGTCAAAAATGCTATCACGTAGACAACACCCCTGCCCAGTATCGAATGGATTTGATCAACTCTGTTGATCATGGAAGGGTTTTGTTGTTTTTTCGTCGTTTGCTTTCTGCCTCCCTGTCCACCAAACTTCTCGAAGAATCACGATGAAAAGTAGCTGTGTGTCACTAATGACTTGCTTTACACACTCTAGAGGCTGTTATTAAGGTAGCTGGGTCCCCTAGGTCACCTTCAATCTGCCCGTGTGTGTTCCCTGGAAAGTTGTTTTTACTGCTCTTAAGAAAACGCAATGATGTTTACAGTCTCCCTTTAATAACATATCTGCTGCCTCCGACTATACTCAACCATCTTTGTAATGGGATAAAATAGTATATCTAAATAATGTAGTTTACGCCCATTAAGTTCCTTTTAATGTTCCTACAAGGAGATTAACTGCATGTCTAAAACGTTTTGGAACTTGGGGAGGAAATTGCAAAATGAGCGGATTTCGTTATTTTTGATTTGCATTAACCTGCAACAAGGCCCCTTCTTCAATCATGTTATGCCCAAAGGGATACAATACATGAAGTGGAATTGCTTTGTTGTTATTATTCCCTTGGTGTTTTTGTTTACAGCATGTGGTCCCAACCTTTTCGGTAGAGAATGTACCGCAACCTGTGACGAAAGAGGGGCACGCAATGGTTGCAAAGCCAAGACCGTCTGCACTCTTGATCCTTATGGATGCTCGTGTGCGGCAGGCTTTCATGGAGTCAAATGTGACAAAGGTATACATATTATGCACCATGTTAAACAAAAACATTGTTTCAATGAAATAGCTAGCGTCCTAGAATCACGTTTGACAACGTTCTTCCCTCATTAACGCAATTCAATTCCTACGAACTAACTACTTGGTTTTTCTTTCACATACCTCAGCAACAGTACTCATCAAATCAAATGACAAACATTTTTATTGACTTAAGGCAATGGTATTCCAAGAAGCATGTGTTACTCTCGTAGAATCTGATATTAGCGTTATCATTAGTAACATTTAATAACAAATGTATAGCTTAAAATGTTTAACGCTTGACAACAATACTTTGCTCAGTCACATGTACGGCAACATATTTGTTGCATCCATGAAAGAAGGATGTTAACCAACATTTTCTTCCATTTTAGTAAAGTGAATGAGCTTGATAGATTCAACCGCCAGTCTCAGTGACATTGGCAACAGTGGACTCAGTAGCCACCACTGTTTGATTGGGTCGCAAACATTTACTAGAATTGGACCACGTAAGACGTGCAACTTCTCTCGTGGTTGTTTGTTTAATTATAATTATCTGAAGCGTGTCCCACCATGCTATGAAATAGTGCTAACTATATATTATAATTAACTCATCAGTCATTCCGAAGCTGGCCACCTGCGCGGAGGCCTAAAGACTGGTTCATAAACTGTAAGATTCACTGCAATGAAAACTAACTCGACAAACGCGACCTCAGAATGTGGGTAGCGACTTTTGTCAACTGAGACCTTCAATTACAATATTTTTAGCAAATTTCTATGTTTCTAAAATACCGACCACAGTAAACCATAAACAAACCACTTCTGTCTAATAATCAGTCATACGTCCACTACATTTTCGAGAAATCTGAGTGATCGACAAAAGATGTTGTCAAAACACCTTTGGCTGAGGTGAACTGAAATTCTTACCCGTGTGTAGCAAATCAATATTAGGCGGTTCTGGCTTAAAAATGTATAGGATCATCTGATGAAATAGGTAACGATTAAATATTCTCGACATTTTTGGTTTCACAAAACACAGCGTGTAACTTCTCATCGTCCAAAATTTCATTATATAGTAAAGACTATGTTTAATAACATTCTTCACCGAAAAAATCTGACATTTCCATAAACCACCCACGACGATGACATTGACTTTTAACAACGGTTACCTTTGTTTTCTTTCCACTCCTAAAGAGAATCACGAACAAGTAGTTCCTTAACTCCACCGGCAAAATTACTGCCATTATCATAACCTATGTTCTTGGGAATTCCGTTTCGAGCTGTAAGTCACACTAGGGTATTCATATTGAACGCAGTCTACACGTTCATGTATATGCACAAGGCCCAAACAATTGAGTCAGAGCTAGAACAATTAAGAGGCAGTCCATATAAAAACCAGTAGATTTTCAAAAATCAGTCTATACGTCAAAATTTAAAACAACTTCATTTTTTGTACATGGGTAGGTATCGTAACAAAAACCCAAATGCCAAATTTTGTGCACTCAATGACCCCTAATTTCGCCGCTGGAGCATGATAACACAAATTGGCACAATTGGGCATATTAGCCGTCTCAAAAATTGCATGTTTTCAGCAACAAAAATGAGTAACATACAAAATAGATCAAAAGCTATATTTTGGTGGCTGAAATAACCAACGTATA
>NMRA01000060.1:113739-163425 GCA_002633005.1 Phoronis australis | reverse complement strand
TTCCAAGAGCCCCCTATTGGCAGCAGAGGCAACTGAGAACATGCAAAAGGACGAAGTGCAGTTCGTATAATGCTTCGTACGCAAAAACTACATTAGAGGCAAGATTTTTTATTTTAGATTATGAACAGGTTAGGAATGACTTAACAAATTATTATAAAGTCAATTTCAGGAAAGGTGCGTTATGGCTGCTACAGAGTGCCAAATGTGGCCGAAAATGGCTTCAGTGAAAACCTGAAAAATAGCCGTTTTTGCCTCACAAATTCAAAACGTATAAATTTAAAAATGGATTTTGAAAGTTATGCCATTAAATTATTCAGCTATTGCCCTTTCAATTCATATTATTCATTTGTTTTGACCTTATCATACATGCTAGTAAAATGCATTCAAACATGCCTACTTCGACGCCCAATTTTGTTGCAAAATGGAGGTATAGGTCATAAAAAGAAAAATAATGAATGAAAATTCTTAAAAAGTGAGGTTTTTCTACTTCTCAACAAACCAAACTCATGTGGTAAGTTTCAAAAAAATCGGTGATTTTGGGTATAGACTCTACCTGTTGGTTTTTATATGGAGTCACTCTTAAGGAGTTTAGAGGAATTTTTTGCTTAACAGGAATAATTGGAAATTGTAAATTACCAATCAAGTTAAGCTCATTTTTTGCATTTTACTTTTCGGACGAAGAAACAAAACAGAGACACTTTGGTAATTTACACTTACACTTATGACTGCAGTAACCCGAGAGGGTAGAAAACGACCCCATCCAGGTCAAAGACTCATCACTCTAGTTGAGAAACACTCGTGTTACAAGGGAAATGAGGGATTTGTCATTACTTCATTGAATGAAGATTGCGAATAGTTGTCACCATTCTTAATTCATTTTTGTCTTTAGAGTCGGTTGTTTTGATAATGAATCGTAAAACAAAACATTAAACTACACATTCTTTAATAGCAACAAGGACATTGTTTTACGGAAAGAATTATTCCATGAAAATTGTCTTTAACATAGATACTGGGAAGAACGTTGGTGTGTACTTGCGTGTGTCTGACCTACATTGCAGATTGTCCAGCTGGTAAATATGGCGCGGACTGCGCTCAGACGTGTGGTTCTTGCAAGACCGGGGTCTGTGATCGTTTTACTGGTCACTGTAGAAGTGGTTGTAAAATTGGACATTACACTGACTACTGTAAGGGTAAGTGCACATTCATTGCAAAACGATAACTGTAGTGTTTGCTTGAACAATGTTACTGCACATTCGGGTATTCTGGCCCATAGGTTATCCGATGAAACTTTTGCCTAAGAAACATGCATTGGTGTTAACTGCCCTGTATAGATGGATGCGATTTTAACCGCATCCTTTAAAGCATTCTTTTATAAGTGCATCCGGCTATCTATTGCACATGACCACGTGCACATGCTTTTGTGCGTTTTCGTTTACTCCTAGCTCTCTTTGGCGACGTTAAGGCATGATGACTGGTACCTAGAACATCAAGTTCCAAACAATGAGGAGCACAAATGATCGAACCGGAGAACAAAGAAAATTGACATTCTCTATTTTCTATGGAAATAATATGATCGTTATGATAGAGATTACGGCAGACGTAACTCCCAGCTAAATGAAACGCCAAATGCTTAATTTCTCTTAATTTGAAGTTGTCCAGTATTGACCCATGATATAGCGTTCAATATAATTCTAATATTTAGTTTTTAAATACACTTCAACGTGTCTGACATTTTGAAACGTACAAGTCATTTGCTTTCACATAATATTTCGAATTTTTTTTTCACAATTGGACGCATGTACCTAGTTCCAGATACATGTACACGTGCAGTTTCACAAAATGTTCGTAGGCCTGAACAGGCGCATATACTTTAGCTACTTCCGAAAGAACCCAATGCATCAACGAGCCTGCAATCGGGTTCTTATTGTCGGAAACGGGGTAGTACCGAATCTATTGGCAAGATGTTCTTAACCTATCACTTTTGGTGGATAAGAAAACCATATAAATAATTGGTCTCTTGGCATCGAAATAGTTACCAAAGGCTAATTATCATTTTTAGGTCAGGCTGCAGACATACTGAACTGTAGCTGGTATTTCAAGTCCATACTCCCTCAATGCGCCGACGTCTCTTACAGAAGCTTGCGAAACAGTCTTTCTACTTTTTAGGACGACCGTCCGTAGACTTCATTCGGGAACGAAATCACTTCAGTAAATATACTGTGCGCATGGGATGACAGTTCCACTGTCACCCATACCATTGTTTGTTTGTTTAAGTTTTCGAATTCATTTTAGCTTTGACATCGGCTGGAATCGAAATTCTCCCGCTTTATCAGCCATAACCATTGAGTTCAACCGGTTCCTCTTCTGTGTGGGAAATGTATGGAACATGATATCTTTCATTTATGGATATTTCAAGATGTTTGCCTCTTTCCGCTAGACCTTTACACTTCCCATCACACTGCAGTGGCAATTTGCGGGCATTGTGATATCAGGGGAGGTATTAAAACGCTGTCTACACCAGTAGGTTGAAACCTTCCGTTCGCATCTGTAGGTCCCGCTGAACGCCTGTCCAACGATAATGAATTAGCCGAAATTTTCGGATGTAATAACGTCCTTTGTCAACAGAAACAGAAATAAAGTAAAATCAACCACTAGATGACAATTGACATTTAAGATATGGTGTAATGAATATGAATGTATCATATACATTACACCATATCTTAAATGTCAGTTGTCATCTAGTGGTTGATTTTACTTTATTTCTGTTTCTGTTGACAAAGGACGTTATTACATCTGAAAATTTCAATTGATCCATTCTTGCTGTTTTATTTACCTATTTATATTCTACATTTCGTGAAACAATAGTATCCTTGGGAGTATCTGGATAGCCTTATTTAGTTTCAGATTTATTTTCTGCAACATGAATCAGTTTACAAATGCGTAAGTGAATGTTCCCGACTTCTTTTGTAGCCAAGAAGTTTCATTCATGAAAAAGGAGTGAACGTGTCTGGAAATTGCTGATTTTATTTGCATCAATCAACGGTCGCTAGAGACCAAAGCCCAAATTTGACACTTACGTCCATACGGTTAACACGCTAAACATGATTTGTGATGGCTACTAACATTGCTAGAAAAAATGTATTCTGATACGCAACACTAAAATATATATATTTTGCACTGTGTACTTCTGCCTGTAAATAAGCCTTTACAGAAACCTCGTTGAACACAGTCAGCATAAGTTTTGCATAACAATTATTACCTGTCACAGTGAAATGAATGCCGTTTTTCACGATGAAATTAATTGTCGATGTTTATTGACAATTCCGCGTTGTCGGCAATCACTCAGAGCCCTGAATCGAGTTCTGCATCGCTAGTGCCTCGCTAGACAAGCATGATTTCTCAAAACTTCTCGAAATATCGCTGCGTATTTTCAATCGGAGCACGTGATTTTGGCTAGACTTTTTTCATTGCGTGGCGGTTATAGAACTCGACCCTCATTAGGTGAGCCCACGACAGCTATGTAGTATGCAGGCATGACTTTTGGATGTGGAAAAATGCTGAGTGAATTGATTTACTAGAACAGTTGGAGTTTCTTTGCACATGACATCGGGTCAAGAGGCGTCCATAAACAACACTTATTAAAACATAATTGCCTGTTGTAGAGTGGCTTTATGAAAAGACTGATTTGTGACTCCAAATATTTGAGTGTGAAGCTGACGTTAATAGAACTAAATTGTTTTTCTTAATTTACGCGTGATTCGTAACTACTGAGGAGGCAAAACAGTAAATTTCTTCGACAATTTTGTTTGACAAGTTTTTCTTCTGAGTCGGAAACCCGGGAGTCTGTAAATTATTGGGGACAAATAAAACAACAAGAATAATGTACATTTTAAGTTGTACTGGGAATTTCAGGGTCACAGCTCTACAAATAACTATTTCACAGAAGGAACCAGATGGGTTCCTTAATTACAAGAGATAACACACACACATTTCCGATACCCAAAGTACAACTGAGTATCGGATGCTAAGTGGCACAGGTTAGCGTAGTACCAAATGGGTACATAATACCAAATTGGTATTGGCCGATTGCCTACCAACTGGGTCGAGCAAAACGGCAAATTCAATAACAAGTACCAAGTGGGTACAAACTGCCAAACGGTCAAATATCATATAAAGTACCAAGTGGGTACACCAAACAGCCAACTGGGCTATAACAACCTGCAAAGCAGGGTTCCGGACAAGCTGAGTGAGCAGACCAGCCGGAGTGATAAAAAAGATATTGTAAGGAACGTGGTGTTGTGGCTCAGTATGTGCCACATGGGCAGGGTTGTTCATGGATGAGCAATCCTGTCCACCGCCAACGCCGGGACTGGTAAGACAAGTGGGCCATTGTTATGATGCTAAGGAACACTCGAGCCCAATTTCATAATGATATAAGTTGTCTAATTGAAAACAAATGCAAAGGAAGATGGTTTTATAGCCGTTTAACTTGAAATTTTCTTACTCGTGTTGGGGTTGTGAACTTGTTGCTATGGACGTGTGTCTATGATTAAAGTACTGATAATGGAGTGTAAAATAACAATCCCTTCGAGTACAGCTTGATCTTCCGTAAGATGGCCCACCAAATGTGGAGATCTGCGAAATTAAGTGAAAGGTAATTCAAGGCATACCTCACATACATGTAGACCAGACCTGTGTTCCGTAGTTTCTTGCAAGAAAGCCAAGAACTCGCAAGACTTCGGAAGCTATCGCCAAGAAGTACACGCGAAGCACGTAATGACACTAACTTTCTTAGCAAGATTCTTCTTGCGACTACGAAATTCTATACAGTTCGCTTTGGAATGTGCTTCTGTGCATTTGCAGAATGCAATGGCGGGTGGTACGGCCAAAACTGTCAAAATCAATGCGGACTATGCAGCGGCGATGAAGCATGTAACAAGTCTACGGGCCACTGTCGCAAATGTCAAGAAGGGTACCGGAGGCCACATTGTGGTAAGGTCCACGTGTCACCTATTGTTCAATGTGAACTTTTCGAACTTCAATTTATTTGAAAAAATGCACGTTAGAACATAAACTAAGCATTTGATGAATGCATATGTGAGTTATACGTATTCCCGTATTGGTAAGTGTCACATTTATTCCAAACAAAACACACGAAGTCTTTCTACTACATTATCTCCATACACTGCTGCAGTCAGATAAAACGATAATTGTTTCCATCACGTACAGGCATAAAATTCATGCACGACTAAACAATTGTTTTCAAAAAGAAAATTGAAGGGGTGAGAGGAGAAACAAAAAACATTTTAGTGCGATCTTATTAGGTGGAGAAACAGGGGCTGCAGCTTGTGACCTCGGTGTCACGTGTTGGTGTTCTACTTCTCCGTATTTTATGGTGTTTGGGTAATAACATCAATACTTCCGATTAGAAGAATGGGAATGTGGTAGTATGCTTTACAAAATGCCAAAATTTGAAACTGAAGACGAATGTCGATTTATTTGAGTAACGATATTTTAATATTGATTTCACAAATTTCAACGTAATGTAATATCAAATGAGATCTTATGTTTTCCTAATGAACGGACGACGTTTACTATCTTTCATGCAGAGGTACAGGTAGCTAAACTAAACAAAGCTGCAGCGGTTTACGCTGTGGACACTCACTCGGCTTCCGTTTACTGGACACTGTGGGTAGGCGGACGTGATCTTGGTGTGGGTCCTGTTAGCACTTACCAGGTGGAGTATAAAACTACAAGCCAACGATTGTGGTCCAGTTACAGGACAGCAACACCTGGTGGGACGTTAACAGGGTTGCAGCCTGATAGAACGTATCAACTCCGGATTAGGACAGTGGTCGAGGTGGATGATGACGTGCTGACAATTGGTCGCCCGAGTCCAATGGTCAATTTTACGACTCTCTGTGCAGGTTAGAATCAAATTGCATCACAGAAGAGAATTACCTTATTGTATCGGCAGTTGTACCCTGGTGTTACCAATTTGATGCGAAAAGTTTTATCATTTCGAGTGACATGCTAGACGTGATGAGCTCAACGCAAGGTAACGTTATCTAGGACTTCAGAAAGATGTTCAAATTAAGGCAAATTTGGAAAATCGTATCTAGAAATTTGGGATCGGATTCATGTGAAACTTTTAGATACCATACAAGTAAAAATTATCAGCATCATACACTCATCGTGCGTCATGCAATCTTATCCAAACATTGTTAGCAACGGTTTTTTAGATGTTCTGCTTTTGTATTACGGGCGAAAAAATGGACTTTTATGGTTTTCATGGAGAAAATTAAAAGTTGCATGAAACGAGAATGAAATGAATTCAGATAACTGCCTCACCGTTTTTTGGATTTCATCTTGAACATTTGAATGAAATAAAAATTGGTCTTATTATAATTACCGCTATTATGTTATCACTGCACCTACCTTTTTTTGCTGAATTTCACTAAAAATACATGGCCGTGTTACCCAATTAATGGCAGATCAAGTTTTACATGTTTTCTCATTTCAGAAAATGCCTCTACTGAGTTAAAATGTATATTGTGCTGATATTTGGCTGAATACAAGGACGTGTCGATAAAGTCCTACTTAGTCTTAAGAGAGTTTGTTCGTATTGACAAAAAGATACCATTTCCGACAGTTTGCTGCGCTCAAATATGTGTTCTAAATATAGTTCGCCAATGTTCTGTTTAAAGCAAATTACGACATCAACTTCGACTGCCCCTGGAATTTTAACAAAAGTTTAGTTAAGAAGGAACAAAGTATCACGGCTTATTTTTCACAACACTGTTTACTTTAAAGATGTGATAAGCCCCTGTTTCTTGAGAGAAAACATATTTTAATTTAGACCATTTACTGCTATGAAATTGGTCTCGGCTTGTTCTTTAATCAGGCGAGAAGTGATTTTTGGTTTTGTAAACAACTGACAGTTTGTTGTTTCTCGAGTCCATTCATCGAGAATAAAATGACACGCCTTGGTACGTTAGCTTATTGTAGAGCCTGGTCTCAAACTTTAACGAGCCGTCATTTCCTCCACAGTTCAGAAATCACACTTGTTTTAACTTTGAACCACTTCACACAAATTCCATAATGTTGATTGATCGATATTGGAAATTGCATTTTGTGACGAAAGTTGAGTTTATACATCAAAATAATGGAAATTTTTCGTTTAAAACGTATTGATAGAATTCTGAAAAGGCGTCGTTTGGGACTGAATTTTGATAAAAGGGTTTGAGTTATAATTAAAATTCGTCATTTTAAGGGGAGAACTAAAACGAATTATTTTCAAGCATTCGCGGTTTTGACACCAAGCGTTCTGTATTGTGCAACATTATCGTTATACGGTAATCACGTTCGTATCTTGGTGTTGATGTTTATCTTTATGAATTCTCGTTAATGTTAAGGTGGGGATTATTGGGGACAAATAAAATAGCAACAATAATATATAGTTTAGGTTGTATTGGGTATTTCAGGGTCACATCCCTACGAATGAACATTTCACAGAGGGAACCAGATGGGTTTCTTAATCAACAGATAACACACACATTTACAATACCCTATGTGTAATTGAATATCAGATATTAAGTGGTATAGGTTTGCATAGTACCAAATGGGTACATAATACCAAATGGGTATTGGCCGATTGCCTACCAAGTGGGTCGAGCAAAACGGCAAATTCAATAACAAGTACCAAGTGGGTACAAACTGCCAAACGGACAAATATCATATAATAAAGTACCAAGTGGGTACATCAAACAGCCAAGTGGGCTATAACAACCTAAAAAGCAGGCTCCGGACAAGCTGAGTGAACAGACCAGCCGGAGTGGTAAAAAAGATATTGTAAGGAACGTGGTGTTGTGACTCAGTAGAGGTATCAAATAGTCTAATTGGGAAAACTTACGAGTGAATGTACTGTTGCTTGAGGTTGGGCCAACATTAGGCTGGGGAGAAAGAACAAACAGCGCTACCCCCGGACTTGGTAGGAACTAACTAGGAGTTGGATATGAAGCATGAAGGGCTGTAGAATATTATTTGCCCAAATAATAGGATTTTTGTCAGAGTGCCATAAATCCCAATATCTCAAAAAGCTAAAGTAAAGAGAATTCGTCGCCTTTGGACTTGAGATGTTCAAAGAGCATACACAAGCCATGACTCTACAATAAATTCAAAAACGAACGTCAACAAACTGTAAACTTCTTCATACATACGCATTTTCAGACAAATAACTTTACGTCTATGTGTGTGGAAGGATTTGTCAACGAAGTCACCCACAGCAACTGCCAAACGAACTCAAGATGATTTAACAAACTTATTGAACTCACGTATAGTCTACTCTGCCGGCACTTTTGTACCAACATACATGATCAAACTGTAGGAGCAACATTTGTGTTAAACTGTGGAATTCCCCCAAAATAACATACATAACCTAAAATAAATAAACGACTCGATACAACAAATGAACATTTTTCGATGACTCAGGTGAGTGTCGTAGTCCTAACTCATGTAGATCTGTAACGCTTTGGACCAAGGAAGTTATTCATTATTCACATGAATATCTATGCGTATAAAAACTGTTGTGCTTTGCTTCCTCGTTTTCAGTTTGGGACCAGCACACATGCTAATGTTTTATCTATTTGTAAACCGCATAGACGTGAAATATGCCTTTACATGCTTACTTACTTAATTTCATGATGTTGCAAAAGTCGTTAGCTTAAGTCACTCAATTTGGTATTGTCGTAGCCTATAGCCTACTTGCACAGTATGCATTTGTTTGTGGACGGTTACTGCTATCAATATAGACAATTTCGTGTTATCTCGTCTTTAATTTCAGCTACTCACCTCCCAGTGTCAGGCCTGTCAACACAATACTTAACAACAACGTCTATTGTGTTTCGGTGGGATCGTCCTCGGTGTGAGAGCAGGAACGATTTGATTACCGAGTATGAGTACGAGTTTCAACGACTAAACTACTCTTGTTTATTGCCGCAACTTATCAAAAATACAACTACATTACGAATTCAGACGATAGACAAGTTGATTCCATTCGTCAACTATTTCATGCGAGTAAGACCAATGGTTGGGACCCACAAAGGACCCTGGAGTAATGTTGTCACTGAAAGAACTTTGTGTTCAAGTAAGAATAGATGCTCTCATAGTTTTCAACATATCGTGTTCAAGACTTGTACCGTTACTATGCCGTGTGATCGGAAGGCACTGGATGTATGATCTACCTTCTTGTCACACGGTCCCAGACTAGAAGGCAGGTCCACCTTCCTATCGTAAGGAAGCTTAATAAATTTCCAATACTAATTATTATGATTAACCTTTGTTCATCTATAGTGATGACACTTAATTTTGCACATTTTGATTTTACTCGTATGGTGGCAGATAAACACGCATTTGTTAACGTTCGTTTAGAACGGTGATCCGCCTTCTGACAAGACGTCCTATTTGTTTGTGTTAAACTCGTAAACTTTTGGATCATGAAATGATTCACTAGCTGCGAATAACGCTTACTTTTCTGTTTACAGAGCCACCGAAACTGACTGGGGTCGGAACAGGATTCGTAAACTCTAGTTCCGTACAGCTACGTTGGGAAATTCCATGCCCAGCTCATGGACCTTTGACCATTTATGAAGTTCTTGCCAACTCGACTAGTGCTGGAACATGCCGCCACCCATGTTCTTCACTTATTGTTTCTGATTTGCTACCGAATAGACGCTGCAATTTTAAGGCAAGTTATTGTATCAGATGCATAATTTCGTTAACCTGAGGATTCTTTTAGGCTGAAGAATGATGTTTGTCATACAGTCGCAAAACATAGGATTAGGTTGCAGTTTGATAGTTCATTTTTCGAATAGGTGCGAGCAGTTTCAAGGTGTCCAACAAAGAAAGACCGCATGGAGGGCGAGTGGAGTGATGAAATCACGGTGCAGATGAAAGAATCAGGTAAATCCCAAGCAATGACACGAATATGCACCTTCACAATCTTGCGCGCGTAAATAAGGATCATTTTAGAAATGCGTCAAACTAGAGGACTATGCGTCAGAAATTGTATCTTCATTTTAAGCAGACTTTGTCATGTGTACATCAGGCAAACATCATGGACATATTTTTACCAGTTTTGTTAAGAAATAGGCTAAAAAATACAATAACATAAAAAACTCATTCACATTATCACTCACTTTCTACAGGCACACCAAATTTAAAGTATATATGACTAGAAAAACTTACCTTGTATACGTTATAGAACTCAGGGATTGGGTTCCAATCTGCTAAAAACATCTCCTTTTGATTTTTGAAAGCGATATCTCTCCCAACAAAGAGCTGTTCCCAACATTAAATAAAAAGCTTACATATAGAAAATTTGGAGAAAACGTAGTCCTGACAGGTTCAACAAATATTCTTTTCCAGTCTTGAGAAAACCCAAAACTTTTACTTTGTAAGATATACCTCCCTCATTTGGCAGCTGCAATTCATAAAAGAATTAGTAAAGTGTGTTCAAAAATGTTTTACAATGGGACATTACCAATAAGGTGATGTAAAGACTCTGGTGTATTTTTGAAAAACGAACAAAAAACCTCTTGTACATTTATAGCTTTTACAGAAAAAGTGTTGTCAAAATTCTGTGTAATAATTTATGTTGCAACTACCTTAAATTTGGGTCAATCATCATTATATAATCGATAGAGATATTTTGTCCCAAGAAAAGGACATGTCTAGGGGCAATTCACCCTGTCATCTTCATTGGCCTGAAGAAACACGGTGCGTAACATCTTTAAATGAATAATTGATATTACGACAACACTTTTTGCCTTTATTTAGTTCTACAATATAGCTAAGATAAGGAGGTGTCCACTGTTCAACATGCAATAGAACTAGCTCTAACCGTTCAAGGCTTCACATAAACCTTTATATTGTTTTTACATGTATCTGGATATTTTGTACATACTTACCCTCAAACACTGAGCAAGTGCTCTCTTGTGTCAGGTTTTATGATATGCCACATCTACTACGTAGGATTTTAGGACACTCTCACGGGTTACCTCACAAAGAGTTAAAAGTCTAGAGCTTTTAAGTGAAAATGTGAATTAAAACAGGTGAGTCAGACTAAAGGGATTGTTTCAATAATGCCCCAATGTTATGGCGACTTGCGACAGCCAAGTAAAGCTGCAATTCCAAAATCTCAGTGCCTCCACATACATGTAGACATGCAGCAAACAAGGTATCAACGCTTCATCCAGCCACAAATACAGGATGGATTCTATATAGTCTGTGATTTGTTTCAGAACTGTGCGAATCATACGGGGAATTTTCACAGTTGTCACCGGTTACGGCGTCCTGAGATATTCATCCTAATGGCTCTTTGCATAACAATTCCCTCACGTTCATGCAAATTGCCCCACTGTCTCGAAAGCTGCGGGTCCAAAACCCCATCCTTTGGTTCTTATATAAGCGGATGTTCTCAAGAAGGTTCCTCTTTTGTGAGAACGGCCTGGTCATCTTTTCAGAAGCAGCCTTGAGAACGACTAATAATTCCAGAAAGAATTAAGACCGTTGTCAGCTATTGATGGATAACTGCATAGAGTATTAACTTAACCAATTGCGTATATAGTATCAACGAATTAAATATAAGGACTCGTCTGTCAATGTGAATGTATTTCCGTTCGTTTATTTTGCATTCCATGTATCTGTAAACGACTTTTTCCTGTGCAGTCCCTGGTCCGCCATCGACACTTACTGTCATCAAAGACCGACACAATCTACTCTTGTCGTGGAACCAACCGAGGATGCAAAACGGACAAATAACACAATACATGGTAACCATTGTTATATCCCATTCTTGTCGGAATGTTTTTTGTTTGTACATGTATATTATTTTGTTTTATTTCAATTTTTGTCGTTTCGACATTTCTCATTTTTCAGCTGTGGATTTCTTAGACTGAAATACGAAAATGAAAAATATTTAAGGGTTAACCTGTTGAAATTAGTGCAGTCCGCATTGCAGAGTTTCCAAAAAAGTTGATTAAGTGAAAAATCGCCAGTTACAGTAACATTATTTTCAAGATATCAACTCAGCGTGTAATTTTCAATGATTTTCGAATTTTTTACAAATATTAAACTCAAATTCTGTGTCGAAGTTTTAAAATGCGACAACTTATATTTCTGAAAGTACAAAAATGAAATACTTATCTTTGCACAATTTTCAGATTACGTGGATGCTACTGAAGACCTACAACAAATCATCGAAGAAACTCCTTGGAGTCGTGAATTCTCACGTAAATCATGTCATATCCTCGCGGGATTTCAGCATTAAACATTTGGCACCAGGAAGTTTGTACCAAGTCAACGTTTCTGCTAGCAACTCAGCTGGTTATGGGCCTCCGGTGTCACGTGACTTTTGGACCAGTCTACCAGGTACTGTTCATGCCTCACGAAACGAGTTAACAAATCGTGATGAAGAGCATTCTGCACCATTGCGCTAAATTAGAATCAAATGAGTGTATGGACAATGTCTAGTCTGGTTACAAATTACAAATGTGTTTTGGTAGTTAATAGAGAATCCTACGGTAGCCAAAAGATTGGATAGCACGTTTCCTTTTTAATTATATCAAGATCTCGATATCATCACTAAATAACACGTTGTAAGCTAAGGTGAATGTATGGTTTGAGTCATCTAGAGGGTGTTGAAAGAAGGGCCCACGACCCTGGGGCCCTTGGTACTTAAGGGGAGTCGTCGTTGGAAAAAAAAACGCGAAACAAAAAAAATTCAGAGATTTGGTTCTGGCAGCCTCAGTTGGACAAAGATAATAACTCAGACACTCTCGAGGACCCTAAAAATTTGCCGAGAACACTTTAGAAATTGTTGCGTACATATGTTGTACTGTTGACAGCTGGTTAAGGAAGAGGAGATGTAGATCACGTAACTATGTATATTATAATATTGCGAATGATATGTTCTGCAGACATTTTGTACAGAAAGTAAATGTTATAAGGGTAAACTAATATTTCAGCGGCATCCTTGCCAAAAAATATCTGGGTACCACTCTGGCAAAACTGTAATAATAAAGCTGTCTGTTCCTACTTCAAGAATAATTTTAAGCAAGTGAACCTTTTCAATCGTACTCCTTAAAACCCCACATTTCTGAGCCATGTTGTGATAATATATCACTTAATCAAATAATTCAAATGGCAGTTGCACTGTAAATTTTTCAACATTTTACGCAATTAAAATTAATGACTCAGCTTTTAGCGTTTGGAAAATCAAATTTGATCTTATCTGTCCTGAAACCAGATACAATGCTTATGGTGTCAACGAAGAAAAGTAAGGGACAATATTAATAAAAACAACGAGATTTTTCAACTTCAACATGTTTCGATGTCTCATATGTCATCATCAGGACACGCAATCAAGGCCATCTTCAATCTTGACCAACAGTCAGTAGAACTATCAGAAAGATCACAGCAACTATACATCAATGACGGCACTTGTTTTAAGGACTACAGTGTGTCAACAGTCCAGATGAAATTACATGTATATGAGGAAAGAACAGATATCACGCCAGCACAGAATTCAGTGTCTGATTTTAATGAGTTGATTTTAAAGATACTCTTTCCGCTTAAACCTGCATAACTACTAGTTTTGCTGGCTAAAAACAAAAATAGAATTAGGCCTTTTATTGTTATAAAATCGGTCTCGTATGATAGGCCTTGATTTCTGTTACCAAGAATATTCCAATTTGGAAAGAGATGAAGCTGGTAGAGATCTTTTCAAGTTAGGGCTCTAGCAGAAAGAAATTTTGAAATGCCCAGGTGTTGCTTTGGTATCATTATTAGCGTTAGGCAACTTCGGCGTTTGTTGTCAAAACTGAGGCTCGCGAGTCGTAACAATTATTAGTTACATAGAAGGACAAATATCGATATCAGGGTAACAACATGATTATAGCCTCATGCAAAACAACTACTGTATGTCACTAATGGCTTAATGGGGAAACGGAAAGCTGTGAGAATCATTCTTTCTGCTGTCGATCCAGTGGTATTTTGCTGTAAAAAAACCTTTTGGTGTTACTTTTCGTATTAGCCCTTCTATAGGAATGCCCTCCGGGCTGACATGGCACGAATATGGCTACCCATTATCATTTTTATTACTATTACATTACTATTAAAACACGTTACCATGCCGCCACTTCTTTAAACTACTGGCTCGCCCTTCTCAAAGGCGATCTTTTGCTGTTGCACTGGCAAAACCTGTAAACTTGCCAGCAAGTAAATGCATGCTTTTATTTCCTTCCTCCACGATCTCTTTAAGAACTTGCCATTCATATATGTACCTAAGTTAGTAGACAGAACCCGTCGGCATCACAATCTTTGGTCTTGCTCCTTTTGTGTGGAGCTTTAGCGATGACTCCAAGACAATAAAACACTGGCTGAAATAAATCAAACTATCGTGGATTAAAACGAGTGTTTTTTCTATCAAATGAAATTCTTACATTTCATGGCGCAAATATCCTTGACCAATAACTATGGAATTTTACACATAAAATAACTTCATGCTGTTTAGGGTCTGAAAATGAAACATTTACGAACGCTATTTGGAAACTGCAAAAATCACTAGTATTTAAAACAGTCAATTCAAATCTAGATAAGCGCCACCTGCCGACTATTTCTGCCTATGCCGGATATTCTTCATTATCAAATATATGTTTTCCAAAACATTTTTGCAACAATCCAGAGCTCCAAGATGCCCCTGGCATTGACGTGAGCACTCAAAAGATGACGGAGACTACTGTTACGATGTCACTTCGACCAGCTCCCATTCCTCAACAGTTTGTCAGGTACTGCTTGTGTTGGCTTTATTCTGCTTCAAGCAGCTGTGTGATAGTTAGCTATTGTCCGTACATATATATTCACAATCTCGTTTTTGCGTACATTTTTACTCGTACACTTTCAATTAATCTATAAATTCACAGGTGATTCATTTAGAACACTGGACCAGCTACTACCGTCAAGTCAGTAACTCAACACACTTTGCACTAAGCTTTATTTGGAAAACAAAGACTTGATGAGTAGCGTTTTCAAATTTATTTAGAACAGATGTTTCAACCCAATTTAAAAATTGATTAGAGGTTGTTGCAAATATTACATAAAGACATCAATGCGGTCATAAACCAGCGTTTCCAATTACGTGAATTTTTAACATAGAACACTTACCGCGGTGAAATTGGTCTCAGCTTGTTTCCTAGTACTTAAGTGAAAAGTAACTTCGGAGTTTGCAATGAACTGGCAGTTCATTGTCTCATAACTAAAACCGTGCTTGGCGGATAAAATGCCACGTAAACGTGTATAGATGTGTCTCAAACGGCAACTGTCAGTCCAGCCCTGAAATCACCACTACTTTGACAACGGAACAATTTCATAACTCCTAGTGGTGTCGATCAAAACTTTGATTGTGATGGAAGCTGAATTTGTAGCCACTTTAATTGGTTGCTTGTAACCAAATGACTTGTGTAGATTTCTTATGGGATTTTACACAGTCAAAGACAATTTACCAATCCACTGAACATTGGTTACTTTCCGTAATAATGAACCTATGCTCGATGATAACTAACACATTTTAGTTGTCAGTTTCAAGTACCAGTTACATTATTGCTCTGTATCAAGCACTCCCCACCTTTAATTATTATTTGAGTAGTAACACATTTGTCGTTCTAGTTATTACACAATCATCGTGGAAAAGAAATCGGACTCAAGGACAAAAAGAAATGACCCTGTTGTTGACGATTCTAAAATTCTAGACTTCAAAAATGCGAAGAAGCTCGGACAATTATTCTATATTACTGCTCGTCTCAGTTCTATTGACGTGGAATGGATAACGGATTTTGTAATTGGCGACAACAAAATATATGGTGGATATTTCAATGGACCACTCGAGGAAGGTAGTTTCTACAGGTTCCAGTACGGCTATTCAGCTTCGAACGACGGGGTAACGTTAACTTTCATCACCATTTCTATGTAGAGTCTATAGGCTCTCATGCAGAAAGTCTTCATTCGCAATCTTTGATCTTGCATCATACATGTATGATACTAGCGATGTCGTGTTCAACGAGGTAGTTTAACGTTTGTTGTAAAGAAGTTGTTTATTCGCAACATCCATACATGTACCAAAACAGTCTAAGTTGGTGGTTGTAATGCATCAAATTCTACTTGGAACAAGTCATTTTCGATGATTTTTCTTAATATTTACCTCAGGAAAACAAAACACGTTGCCAGTACGCAACAGTGGATGGAAAGTCGAGAGACGCATATACCGAAGGTATTTTCTCTTTACATATACATTGCTCGTCCATTAAGGATATTTGTCAGTTCTAATGCCACGTTCGGAGGTGGAACTACAGAGTAAAGGATCGGCGTTTATGAAATGCTATGTTTCCAGCTCTTTCCTGTAGTGCCTTTTTGTGCAGTGACATCACGAAGACAACTTTCGATTCAGACCATTTACCGTTACGAGCACGCAAGCAAGGGTAAATAGGTTCACAAACATTTTTAAGCCTGGTACGCACGACACTTATTGGACATATCCCATGACCTAATGAGTATAAATCCGAAAACATATCTGCACCCGACCAGGACTCAAGCCCAAGACCTGCAGTCCGCGTGCAGAAGCTCTTGCCATTGAGCCATCGGGACCACCGGTAAAACACAAAAATCCAACTATGCTGAGCAGTGGTCATTCCGGTCATGAAATCATGAATGTAAATATGTGTGCAAATCTTAAATCGGCCTAGAAATATAGATCACAAACATTTTTAAGTCAAGTCTGCGCGCTACCTATTGGTCGCATCATATCATCTAATGAACACATGTCCGAAAAGATGTCTGTACCCTACCAAGACTTGAACCCAGGTGCCTCTGCTATATGTGCACCAGACTTAAAAATGCCAGTGGTCTCTATTTACACGCCAGCTTAAGATTTACACGTATATTTATACTCATGATTTCATCAGCGGGATGCCCACTTCTAAGTCTGGATTTCTGTGTTTAGCAGGTGGTCCCTACGGCTCAATGGCTAGAACGTCTGCACGGTTGGCAGCGTGTCCTGGGTTCGAGTCCCGGTCGGGGGCAGAAATCTTTTCGGACTTAGGATCATTAGTTCATGTGGCGTGCAGACCAGACCTACATGTAAAATATTTGTGATCTATATTTCTTTGCCGATTTAATATTTACATAAATATTTAAGGGTGAATAAGGTTTGAAACGCTATTAGTTGCCAAGAGATGAGCAAAAACAGTTTACGTAGCATTTTTTTCTCGGCTCGGGTTAATTTTTGTTATGTGGTGGCAAATTGACGTCACCTAGCCCTGGTGTCAGTTCGATATCTCAAAGCCCCTGGTCGGATTTTGATAGTAACTGGCGCAGTGGTCTAGGGCATCACTACAGTGGTTATTGCCTCATTTCAGTATGCCGCGCTCTGTGTAGCCAGGGGCGTGGTTTTTCAGTATTTTTAGGGTATAGGGTTTTCATATGATATCAAGACTGCGAACAGACGGTTGCCAATGAAGCTTGACACAATATGTGATATTAATGCACTGGTACCAATAATTTTTTGGTGGGATTCGATCACTGCAGCAACTGTTGATGGAAATTTTATTCCCGATAAGGGGATTTCAGTGTTGTTTTGGGGGAACTGTGGGTTGCCATGAAACTTGACACAGAGGCCTACGGTGTGAAAACATATACACCATTTTCTGTAAGAGTTTTCCCGAGTGATATCTTGGGAACCAACAGACGAAGTTCAATAACACGTGACATATAGGTACTGTATATGATGTCAATGCGTCGGCAAAATTTGATTTTCTTGTGGATTCGACCGCTCCAGTACCTCCTGATGTACACTTTGGGCAAGTGCGTTTCCGGGTGATGTCTAGAGATCCGATTGACGGTATTAATGAATCGGCCACTGCAGCACCGTTACAAGGGGCTTTTGGCTTTTCAAATGCTGTTTTGGAGGGAAGAGTGCTTTCGAATGGTATTTAGGGAATCGATTGACGGAATACAATGCAACTTTACTTGGAGATATGTAATGACCATACAGCAGTAGCATTTGATTTTCGACTCCTACTGGCCATTTGTACTCTACATGGGGCTTTTCAAGTGTTGTTTGAGGGAAGAGTGCTTTTTGATGATGTCAAATGAATTGTCGGTTTTCAATGCAATTTTACACACATGAAAATACGCCAGCATCATTGGATTTTTCTGGCGGATTCGACTACTGCAGGATCTAGTGGCCCCTACAAACGTATTGTTTCTAATGGAAGGTTGGGTTGTGTCAACGCTCCAGGTTTGCCCGTGTTTGAGACGTGAGCAATTATGCTGTTTTGCATCACAAACAACATTTGAATGAAACCACTAAAACATACTTACTTTTTAAAGTGTTTGCACGTATGTGTTCCCCACGTTTATGTAGTGCTCAATTATCCTTGATCACAGTTGTATAGTTGCTACGGATATTTTTCAGTGAGAAATTTTCGACGAGAAAAAGAAGTAAAAGAAATAGTCAAAGCAGAATGTGCTGCGACCATTGGAGCTGCTGCCGGTGTGACCGCCTCCATTGTGTTGATCGGCACATTAGTTGGCTTTTTGTTTTACAGGTACATTTTAGAATACTATACTCATAGGGGAAAACATTTAGTCTGCAAAATGTTTTAGCGACTTCGAAATGCATTTTGGTTGATTAAGTCAGATATAGCGACACGTTACTTTGGAACTTGTGGACAAACCTGTGCTTTAATCAGATGTTTACAGAGCTGAGGAGTGTTATTATTCTGAAAGTAAAATGGTTACAGAAGTGATCTTTTCTTGATACCGCTATTCCATTATCTGGTCACGTGACCAGTTTTGTTAGGGTAATGGAAAAGTGTGCATTCGTAGAAATACAGCGGTATTAATAAACTTACCACTTTTATGATATAAATGGTTTTATACTGCTGGTGTGATAATATACCCAATGAGTCATGAAACAGTGGAAATCTTAAAACTATTCATAACTGGGGTTTGGAAACACCTCATAAATGAAAGTTTCTGAAAGTTTCATTTGACTCTGAAAAGCCATTTCTGAGAAACTACGTTGAAAGCTTTTAAAAAGTTCGAAATATTCTAAAATCCAATGTAAGGCTTGAGTGCATTTCACAATTTGTGTTTCATAATTAGAAGACTACAGAGAGAAAGGCAACAAAGTCCTGACGAAGTACTCTTTGGTAAGTTCTGGTTTGAATTTAATGACACTATACAGTGTATACCCGTGTGTAGAATTCGGAAATATATCCAACAACATTTAAAAGTATGCACTTTTACTTATTCTTGGACTTAAGTCTGGTTTTCCAATTGCTGCGAACATTGTAATTTCAATTTAGTTTTAAATTGAATAAGACCGTGGTAGGACATCAATGTTAAAACTTTAGCGGATGCTCATGTCGGCCTACCGTAATGGACGATGCACTAGATGGTGTTAATAAATATGAACCCTCTTTGGTGTCTGAATATATTGAGTACATGGGACATTGATGTGATAGCTCTGTGTGCACAACATTCTTTGGGAAGGTCCATTGATTCACGGGTGTTTAGCATGTGACTTTGGGGTTCCCATTAATTAGCTGTGATATGTCGCAAAGATCAACGAGGCGATTCAATGACTACCTCCTTCGACCTTGGGAATGGGCACTTGAAGAGCGACATCAGTAGCAAGAACATCAGTCGCTCTTTGGGGTTTAAAAACATTACTACATGTACGCCCATCCGACTTTGACTGTTACCCAGTGAGCAAGCGACTCAAAGTTAATATATAGACACAGAAAAATCAGGTTCCCCAACTGGGAATCGAACCACCGGACTCTAGATTGCTGGTGTAGTGCTCTCACCACTGAGCTACACCACCGGCGACAATTTTAACGTTCTTGCTGAAACTTATTAGAAATTGAATTACTGTAAAGAATATTAGAAAAAAGATTTTATGTGCTTAAATGGCTTAAATCAATTTCATTCTTTGGCAGTTGAACACCGATGAAACAAAGTTTTAAATATATGAGCAAACTGATGACGTTCACAATTATGTTCTTCGATGTAGCTATGTCAGAAAGGAAAACTGATATTCCAAACAGACGCGAAGAAGAGAGCGATCAAGATATGGAGGCCAACACTGAAATAGAACGTTGCTCTGTTGCGGTGTCGTACGACCAGCGTCAGTCGCTGTGTTATGCAGAGTACACTAATGTGAACAATCGCGTGCAGTTGGACGATCTGCCGAGTTTTGTAACTTCAGGACTTAGAGCAGGAAAACTTATGGACGAATACAAGGTAAACAAGATGATACACATTGGAGAGCTCTCTTAAAGTAATTGGATAAGATGTAATTCGTCACTTACGGAATACCTGCATCTGTTTGTACATCACCACATGCATTTCTTTCTTACATAATCATCATTGGTCCTGCTAAATTACGGCTTGATGTACATAAAACCGTCTGCGCCTTTGGGATGCGATATCTAGAGAAAAGTGCACAGACGCAGACAGTAGTAAAATATTTATTTTCGATAATCCTTGTCTGGTCTATTCGAAACATAGGGACACGTTTGATACAATATCAATGTGATTTATAATACACTATATATTGTAATAAACTCAAAGGAATATAAGTTACATGCATTTAAAATTCTAAATTAACTCAATTTATCTCCTCTTCAAGTCTACTCTTATTACAAAAGCTTGTGTTCCATGTATTCTGCTACTATATTCATTAGTAGGAAGTTGACTGGTATGACCTTCATGTCTTTTCTATCAGGTGTTGCCGTCTGGTTTGCTCTTTGATCACGAGGTAGCCTCGCATTTAGATAATAAACAAAAGAATCGCTACATCAACATCATTACCTGTAAGTACACGCGCTCCTAGACTGGTTCATTTTGATGTGCCCACTTGTTTATGTAGGGGTGCGTGTTCTTTTTATCTCTGTCTCAGCGCTGCGCCCCGACGTTTGTCGTCCTGTGTCGCTACTTCATCTCCTAAACTCCTTGTATGACCGTAATAAGCTTTGGCAGATGTGTTCTTACATGGAGCAGTCGACAGAACACAAGTTTCGGACGGAGACAACTACTGCCATGCCTAACAATGGCAATTTTAGTTGTTTACGTTTACCTCTGTATCTTAGAGCAGTTCCTTGGGTTTTCATGGGATTTAACAATTCTCTGCAACGGAGACCACGACACTTTCTTGATGCAGACAAATTTATTAGTATGCTTTTGACGTCCGCCTCTCTATCTGCCGAACCGCTCAAAAATCATTATGGAAATTGGTAGGTGTGTTCGTAATGAGAAGAACGTGACTGACGCTAATTTTCGGAAGGCGTTTTGGTGTACTAGAGTCCCGTAGTTGTAATTTTGTTTCCTTTTTTCGTCTACGGCTGTATCTCCTTAACCCTTTGGGAATTTTTGTGAAATTGAGCAACTGGTTTTCTATGGAGATGATAACGGATGACGTCGATTTTTACACCAAATCTGACTAAAGCTGTGCTACTAGTGCTAATTTTATTTTTCACGTGTGAAGTTCAAAGATGGATTTTTGTGAAATGTGGCAAATAGGTTTCTGTTTAATAGGTAGCAACTGCGCGACATTCTCGAGCGGATTCAACATTCTCTGAGCCACCAAATAGCCTGAAGGCGTTTTATTTTTTCGAGTTGTTTTTTGACGTCCACCTCTTTATTAGCCAAACTGCTCAAAGGATGATTATGAATCATTGTACTTATTTTTCCGATGAAAAGACCATGCTTGCAGTTGATTTTCCGACAAGCTATGGCATCCTTTAGTGATGGTTTTTGTATTTTGTGCGAACACGAATGTACCCCTTGAGTTCTTTGCAGCAGATTTATCAACTTTTACAAAAGTTATTCTATAAATGTTACAGTGGCCGCCCGCGACCATTTGGATGGACTTGATTATCGCTAGGTCCCCAAGGGACAGTTTCTGTTTTAACTTTGTCTGTTTCTTCTAATTTTGCTGCTGCTTTTTAATGAAATTTGACATACACGTTTCTCTTATGAAGACGAACCTACACATTTTTTGGGATGAGTTCGATGGATTTTGTGGCCATTTTGAATATTTTTTGTTTTGTCGTCTTCTTCAGTATCTGCCAATCAACTCAGGGGATCGTTATAAAATTGGCAAATGTAGTCCTACCGACAACTGACCTGGATTTAGTTTCAAGCTTTTCTTAACTACTTTGGTGATGCATAGTGACAGTTTTTCGCGTCTGCCGCTGTATCTACTTAACCTCTTACAAGGTTACCATTTGACAAGACAGTGTTTTCCTATTAACTTGACAACAAATATACGGAATCAGCTGCCGCTGTGTCTCCTAGTGAGAATTTGTTTTTATCTACCTCTCTATCTTTGGAGTTGCTTGCCACATTTTCAAGTAATTTGGCACATATTTTTGTTTTAGAGAGTCGATGACAATTTTGTACGGTGTACGGTTCGACTCATTCTGCGTCATCTAACGGCCATTTTATGATATTTAAACACTACCAGAAGGACTTCATTTGGGGTGCAGTCGTTAGTGCATTCCAGCGATCCACATTGTTCTTGTTAACAAAACCAGGGTAATAAAGAGAATTTGAGTGTGTCGTAATGCACATGGGTTATGAATGCCTAATCTATCCATCTTAAAGATGAATAAATTCAGCTTGTGTAGCAAGTTTGCATTTTTCTCTCATTTCGATAGCGACAGCTTTTTATCTGGTACAAGAGCGTTCGTTTGAATTTCTGTTATTCTATCATGATCACCCACCTCTAACAGGGCAACACACGTTTCTTTCATCTTCGAAACTCGATCTGCAACAATATTTCCTCCCGGTCAGAACTGTATGACATAATAACAATTGTTTTTCCAGACGACAAAAACCGTGTTGAGCTAAAGATGGTGGACAACGACCCTCAATCAACCTACATCAACGCTTCTTACATTGATTCTTACACTCGCCCGTCTGCGTTTATTGCAGCTCAAGGTACTAGTAGGGAGTACTCGATCGGTTTTATGACCAAAAACGCATTTCTTAAGGGATATTTCAGGTACGATTGACTTCCTGAAGTTAGTAGCTGCGATTGCAGCAGTCAAACAACATCGGATGAGTTTTTGTTATTTGATTAGAAATTGGTGAAAATTAATCAAGGCTTTCAGTCACAGAAAAACGAAATTGGTGGGGTGACCTCACTAGCTATTTCCCTGCTAGCCGCCGCAAACATAGGCGATGCGAGCGATGTGTGGTGGTGATCAAAGCCAGCGCCTAAAAGCCACCTACTACTGGATGTATGTACGAAAAATGGGGTATGAGACGAAGCAAACTGGAGCAGTAGCCTGTCTACAATAAACATTTAGGAAGGCAAGCTAGTGCTGGACTGCCTACAGTTCATAAAGCTTTACTTGATGACACACTTTCCTATTTATAGTGTTAAGCTAGATAAGGAGGCATTTTGTTGTCATTTTGATTTTGTCAGTGGTTTGAGGAACGCAACTCAGTTTTCACAAAAAGACGTGTTATGTTGAAATGGATGTTACTGCGAAACGATTAAATTGCATTGAGTTGTGTTTCAGAACACATTTCAAAACACATTTTAAATATGTGCGATTAAGTTATCAAATTGTTTGCAGGTCCGACTCAAGTCACAGTCAATGACTTTTGGAGGATGATTTGGGAGAAAAATGTTCAAGTGGTGGTTATGCTGACGAACTTAGTCGAGAACGGCAAGGTAGAATTTTTTCAATCAAACTAGGACGTCCTTAATGGGAAATTACGCCAGAAAGGAAACCTTAGTAATGGTGTGCTTAAATGTAGAATGAGATAACGAAGAGAACACCGTTAAAATCAGCAATCAATCGTCACCAATTCAGAAAGTGACGTCATGTTAAGGTATTAGATAACGATGGCTTCTTCTATCAAAAATTCTGTTACCGATAAAACAGTCCCCAACATTTTCTTTATCTAAATAAGAAGTTGTTTTTGGGCTTGGTGTTAACTGAGACTTTGTTATTGCTTGAAATCAAATTTGTGCCTGCCAGTCATCTTATGTGTCGCATATGACCTTCTCAACTAACAGGGTGACAGTTTTCACAAGCCCTGAATTAGATTTTTGATTGAAGACCAGTTTTGTAACGACAAGTAAATTTAATTTTGATCTCTTTTTATTACTCAGATGTGCGGTTATTTGTTGAGCTACATTATTGGTTGGTCATGTGCATGCTGTACCTATTTTCGAGCACACAATGTTGTGATTAGGGCAGAGAAGGTTAATACAATTTTACTGTTCGATTTCAGTTTTGCGAGCACAATTCGTGATTTCCTTTATTTTTTTCTCAGACAAGGAAAGCGTTCACAATCCCCAAAGGCATCAACCAATTATCTTTGTATTACATGTACCTTTACAAAATATAAAGCCAAGTCCTTACACCGCAGACCTGTAACTTCCTAAAATGGCGTCAGGTAGTTCACCAAGCTCTACTGAGCTATAAACGTTGGCACTACGTTTCGGATGGTACTTTCTTCGGTTATCTTCAGGTGTTTCAGCATTTTTAGAAGCACGTGTATTTACAATTTGGTAGACTGGATGAAGTGTGGTCTGACGGGATAAGTGCCGACCTACTTCTTTTACCGGTGATCCAAATCCTACTAGGGCACACTGTAAGACCATTGAGTCAGTTTTCCAGCTGGTTCAAGGTGATCAGTTCGATGAGCCCACCTGAGCGGCCTGCGCACGCCTGGTACAGCGTGTACCATACAACTTGCAATCTTATTTTTTCATATGTGATACACTCATGGTGTCAATATAAGTATTTTTGGAATCCTTGGTGTACGTGACATTTAAATCGTGTATCTTTCGGTGATCAGTTCAGTGCTCTCTCTCCCAGACTACTGACTCTGTAAACTAGTGCTAAGTGAGAGTGCTGGAATGAATGGTTTATTTTATTGACCGAATCTTTATGTCCGTCTTCCACGGTGGAAAGTGGGTGAATTAAAAACAAAACACGAGATCACACTAGTTTTACCAGCGAGATTCTGGCGTCTACGAAGCTCAAGCTGTTATTTCGCACCAGGAATGTGTCTGAGGTTTGTGAGACCTTCCTCTGGTGTTGCACTGGCAGGCTTATAGAACTAATGGGTGGTTATGCCAAAAGATGACCAATTTATCGTCCACTTTTCTTTTGAGTTTGGAATCCATTAAGTGGTCTATTGGTCTTGACCACTGAAGACGATTGCTTTCTCGTCAAATACTAACAAAGCTCAGTTGTATTTTCTTCTTAGAAACCTTAGTCACCGCGCACTTTTGTTTTCTTTTTAGCGTAAATGTCATCGGTACTGGCCAGAGTCTAGCGAACCGGAAGTGTTTGGTGACGTTACCGTGTCGGTAATAGCAGACGAACCAGGGTCCGACTTCACCATACGAAGGATGAGCATTACGAACGTGACGGTGAATATCGAAGTTTAATTGTCAATTGAAACTTTGTACTTTCCGACATAACAACAGAGGTGGGATCACGCTTCCGGATAATATCGCTGTCTAACAAAAGAAAGAATTTGTACGCTATTAACCCAAATATTTCAAAAGAGATAATGTAGAGTGATAAAATGCTCGATTTTTGTTCCAATTTAGGAGTAAGTTTTAAATAAAATCTAACCAAGTTATTTACAACGAAGTTTTTTGAAATTTACATTGTAGGTGTGCACAGATGTTCTATTTTTACATTTTAAGAAAATCTTTTTAAGAAAAAATATCTGAATTTTGATGATTTTGTGTTACAATATGAAAAACTCACTGCCAATGCTAGTCACAAAATCACTACGCTGTATGAGTGTTGTCAATATGCCATATCATGAAGTCATTTTTACTTACAGGATGATCGAAAAAGGACAGTAACACAATTTCATTTTACTTCCTGGCCCAACCATGGCGTTCCTGAAAATTCTGGTTCAATTTGGAAGCTTCATCGAGTTGTCAGATCAGAAATGAATGTAGAGACTCCTGCCGTCATCCACTGCAGGTACATAACAATAGGGAGTACTATGTGGCGTTTTAAAACACATTTCATTATTGTCCAGAAGCATTTTGAAGCGTTCACATACCGTCCCTTCAGACGTGATATTAGACGTGTAGTAGTGTGCCGTCTGAAAAAAATGACACGTGATTTGTTTGTCGTCACACATTTCAAAAGATGTGGTTTGCGCTTAGGCTATACTCGCCCTTGGTCAGCGCACGTGGTCTGCCAAAAGGTCATTATTTTGTGGATTAATTGTTATAAAAGCCCGTCGACCACGCACCCCACGACTCCCTTGACCTACGACCCCCACATANCTACAGAAGGTCGACTCGATCAGAAGGTAGAGCAAGCGCTGAATTGCAGGAGTCGGGCCATGACCTCCACTGGCTTTTCCCTGTTTTTTGAAATTAAGAGATTCGCTTTGGAAAGTTTGAAAGCCAAAAACAGAAAAAAGAAACAACGTGACCAAATCAAATCAGACCTACCAACGTACATGTAACAAATGTTGTTCCTGGCAATGTGTAATCGTTTTCGTCTGCTCTTCAGTGAATGGCAGATTCAAACATTTTCTTGTCAATAAGTAAATACAGTTTGAAAAAACAAACTGTTAACTAAAAACTATTTCAACGTTACATGGAGTATATTGTACACGAGTATGCAACGGAAAGCAAGTAATCAAGTGTGAAATTATTTCCATTCCCGTTAACCTTTTCTCTCCCTAAGTTTAGTAGAACAGGGCCATTGTTAGCCGCTTGAGGAACTATTTCCGTGACAACGATAGCACGCTCACAATTCACAATTTCACGTCTTGTTTTTGCGTCACTTTCTGTTTTCAATCACCTGACTTGAGCCAGAGTAGATTAACATGTAGGTAAGTATTGTGGGAAAGTCACTCAGCGACGTAATATGTTTGTGAAATGTGTAACAAGCGCAGATACATGTACATGTTCACCTGTTGCCACAGGTCATGGGTCGAAGGGGCTGTGGGTCTTTGGTAGTGGGGGTTGTGGGTCGACACGGTCATCGGTCGAGTCGGTCGGGCGGTGTTAGGGTTGAGGGGGTTTTGGAACAATCCGCATTTTGTATACATATTAATACTATGGTAATTACTCGTAAAACAGTAGATAGGACACGGTGGTGAACGCTCGTTTTAAGCGTCTGATTTAGCTTCTGATCAGACATGCATCCTGACTTGTAAAAATTCCACATCTGAGTGCAGTAATACATGTACATGTAGAACGGTTGAACCCATTGTTTTCAGTGGCGGATATAGGATAACATAAGGGGGGGNTTGGGCAAAGCGCGATTGTATGCACAGGCGGCTCGAATATTGCGGAGGCCGAGGTTGTGCACTTCCTGTTCACAAAATCTATCAGTGAACTTGAAAAAAAATAAATAAAAATGGGAACACGATATTCCCCCGCGGTCTGATCCCCACTCATTCGTTACCGCTCCTACTTACTGACCTCACGCTTCACGTTACTGCCCCCCTAAATCCGTCTATATCTTGGCATTTTATCGGCGCAACACTTGTCACGTGATTACAAGTTCCTTGCCCATTCCAATTTGTATTCGTGTATCCTTCAAATAAATAAACCACGAGACATAGAAGAAGCCCACTTTTATTTTGACAATGACATTTGATTAAAGGCCTGTAGACATAGTTGTATATGTACATGTATATGTAGCTAAAATACCTCTCGTCACCGGTGTAGCCGTTTTTGTATGACATGATCTTCGGGAAGTTATAAGCTTTCAGTAAGTGCTAAAATTGTCAGATCACGCTTTTAGTAGAATCTCAACTGAGAATCTAAAACTATTAAGACCGGGGCGAAATAAAAAAGCAAATCCCGGTACGTGCGTATAACGCATGCGTAGCTACAAAGGTCAGAGAACAAAACAAATTGTGAAAAGTCAAGTTGTCGGCCAGTTGTAGGCTGCTCTTTCTGGAATAGAGAATGCGTCGGTAAGTGATCCTATCAGACGCAGTCTTCGAATTCTGAAGATTTGAAACTTTCAGCATTGTCGACGATAAGCTATTCAATGCTGAACTGGAAATGGGCCGAATCCCTGACAACTTATAATTCGTAGCACAAAACAGATTGTAGGTATGAAGAGTCACTTACTCTACAGGGTATTAGGGATATATTCCTACACGTTTCTTACATAGTTTGTAATAAATTTCCAAAGATCCACGGACTCACAGGGGCCGCTTTCTGAGTTTTAGTCGTATTTAGAAGCCAGTGGGAGGGGGTCTTATCAAAGTTTACTGCCGCTGTTTGGCTTCAGCGTTTAGTCTGGGCGGCTTGTGTCGATACATGCAACCGGGTTGTGCGCTTTATAGTTCGTGACAGTGTGACTGAGTGGCCCAGTCTAGGTGGTGTTTCCATTGTTTTTTTTTCTGTCATTACCAAATCGTAGTTATATTCAGTGTTCATGGGCGTACATGAAGATAGGAACAAATGTGAACGCCCTCTGGTCGCCTCCAGTTTTGCCTCACCCCTCTAGCATTGATTGCAAACAATTAAAAAGATATTATTGTGTTCGCTTTTATGGAGGAGGGGGTGCTGCCCCCATTCACTTGTTTTGATCGAGCAGGTTTTGAGAAAAGTAAAATAAAAGAAAATTACGTTCAGGCAGTAGATCGACCTCATACTGTCGAAAAAACCTAAACTGAGTAATCACAAACCATGTTTCGATTGTTTCCACACCTTGTTCAACATGTCTTAAAGGACATTAAACTGTTGATGATAAACTGTTTTTCTTTTGAAGTACCGGTATAGGTAGGACAGGCATCTTTATCTTACTGGACATTCTCGTTGACCAGCTAACGCAAGAGAGCCTAGTTGACCCTCTAGGTTTCCTTTATCGCCTTCGCCAACAGCGAGTCAACATGGTACAGAGAGCGGTGAGTCTACGGCCAGCTTATTCGGAACACCTCTGGTGTTTTCATACCAAAAATTCATACCCTGCACTATCAGCGAGCTTCAAATATAGAATTATCACTTTTTGCTTCATACCACGGTCTGTTCCAAGGAAACTGACTTCACAAAGACAAATGTTAAACTTAAGTCACTTTTAAGATAAATTAAACTTAATTTTGCCCCTTCCAATAAAATGTTCTGGAGTAATAGTTTCAAAGTTTAGAGGTTGAGACAAATCTTAGAATTAAGTAAAAAATGAACGGGCCCCAAGCTCTAAAGTCGTTATAATGGCGGACTAGACATAGCCGCTGAGGCAATATCATGTTTATCAGGGTGATGCCACACGTTTTATTGCAACCACTGAAAAGCAAATACGTCTGCGAACAAAGTTGTCAGCAGTAGAACAGCGTCTTTAGTGGATTTAAGCCTGCAGCATTGTTGGTTATTAACGACTGTCTTGGCATGTGTCTTGTGTCATTGTAGGACCAGTATGAATTCATATACAATGCCATTTTGGAATACTTGCAAAGTGAAGAGACGTTTATTCCTACCGCCAAGTTCGACAGCAGCTTTGAAAAGTTATTGGAAAACTCTGAAAATGGAAAGAGTCTCATTGAACAAGAGTACGACGTGAGTTCTCCACTCTTTATGTTTATTGGAGAAGTTAATCGAATACAATGCACTTGTAACACTTCATTCTGACGTAACATTCTTGAATACCATGGATTCTGAACTGATATTAAGTAGTTCAGGAAATTTTGTTCAATAGAAATTTGTAATTTTTTTCTAGAATTTGACGCGTCTGTTCTCTTCACTGCCTGTCGATGAGAGTGCAACGGCTTCGTTACCAGAGAACTTAGCCAAAAATCGCCGTTCAGATGTACTGCCAAGTATGTTCTCAGTCCGTCAACAGTCTTCAGCTATGATTTGTTTGTGACTTATGTTGAGGCTTTGGATAACTGAGCGGTGCCCGAGCTTTATAATGTGCAAGACTGTGTCGATTTTTGTGTCACAATGCATCCCGACCCGTGCTGCCAAGTAAACGTTGTTCCAATGCGCCTAATAAAGTCATTTGATTTAGATTTGTTGGCTTTAGTTATGGGAAAAAATTCAATTGTTTACGGACAAATGAGGTGCCATTCTGAATAGGGAGGAATCTAAGTCCACGCACCATGTACTGGTAACAGCAACGTAATAGAGTTAACATTGTTTGTATCATTGGCTTTTGCATGCAGCAAGCACTAATCAATAAGGTCTTATTTACTAGCTAATCGCGCAAGACCAGTTCTCATGTCTCGGAGCAAAGGTAAAAGTTCAGACTACGTCAACGCCGTCTTTGTCAATGTAAGTGGACGAAAATATTTTTGAAATTCCTGTATGTTCAAGCAATTCTTGTATTTACTGTAAACTACTGAAGTTTTACTCATACAACTCAATGAGTATTTTATTGATAATATTATTAGTCGGTAATATCATATTATTTTTAGATCTAACAATTGTCATGTCGTATCTATTCTAAAGGGTGAAAAGTTCACTTTAACGAGGTGTTTTGTAGAGTTACAGACATCGAGATGCGTTCTTGGTCACTCAAATTCCACTGCCGAGTACAGTAGCAGACTTTTGGCGTATGATGTTTGACTACGACTGTCACATAATCGTCTGTTTGAGTGACTGGAGCGAATCAGACGACGTAAGTTGTTTGGTTACTTGGATACACACTTTCGTGACAAAGGTTGCGGTGTTCCAAACCATAGGCATGTACTTTGTCCTACTTCCAAACCCTGCACGGAATCTTACACGTATCATACGTATGAGTTTCAAAGCAAAACGAAGCATGTAGGCCGAACATTTCGTGACTACCATGACGCAACAGTGATCTGTTACAAAATAACCTTGTTGATAATGATGATGGCGGTGGTGTGTTGACAATTACTGCAACGCCCCTGGTTTCAGAAATGACCTTGTAAAGGAGGAGATAATCTCAAACAACATGACGATTAACACCGATTACATAATTATGGGTATTAGACCTTGACCTTATGCTATAAATACTCCGTAGCTGGTTCACTAGATGTCCCAGTTGTTCCCGTAATCACCAGGTTTTACGCCAGACTTGATTTGAAAATAGACCAATCTCTAGCCACGCTTTCAGCAAATATTCCAGTTTTCCACGATGTGATTTGCTTCGAATGGTCACTGTTTATGACGACTGTTCTAATGTTTTTACTTCCTTGGTGACTTATGCCTCTGGACAGCTTGATGTTCATGGGGCCACCGTGACTGATTGCCATCAGGTTCGCCTTTGGTAGCCTTTGATGGGTTCTTGTTCCATGTCATGCAATTAGAAAGGTTTCAAGATGTCACAGTTCTCCACTTTGCACAGGTCTGTCTCACTTCTTTCTCCATTTGGGGTTCCCGTTAAGGACATGCTTGCTTGTATTTGCACTGGGCTCTCGTAGCGTCTGACCAATCTACCTCCACTTTCACCTCTTAGTCTGGGTCAACATGGCTTCCTGCCGGGCTCTGTTCCACGAGGCCACTTGACTTGCATGATTTGACGAAGACATCTGTTTCTGAACATTTGGACCTTGGTGATGATGGATTTAGTAAATGTCTGAGTCGTAAAACATGTCGGGCTTAACTTTTGATTTTGATTTAATTTTTTGTGGAGCATGTTCTGGACTTCCAGATAGGTTCCAGTTTCTCAATACGGGCTTTGATGTCTTCTTCTATTCCGCCCTTATAGTGCTGACCATACTATCCAGATAGCTGAAGGACTGGTGGAGGATTGGATATCTTCATGCTCTTCTGACACTGAGATGCTGTTATTTTAGCCTGCTTTTATGGAGATTGTCTTGGTTTTCTCGGGGTTGTTGTTCAGGTTAATCTGTTTGGCTGCATCTGAGAATGCCAGAGTCTTACGTTGAGTGTCCTGCCGTCGGTGAGCTATACGGCAGAAGTCATCTGCGGCTGGTGAATGTCAAGTGTATACCATTTGTTGGACTGGAGAATGCAATGAGAGTCACCCAATCTAGAACAATCAAGAAAACCAAAGGTGACAGTCCCTGTGTACTCCTGATGTAACAGGGAATTGCTGAATGTGTTCCCCACTGTGTATAACTTGACAAGTGTTTTTTTTTCTACAAATCTGATATTTTACATCGGGAATTTATGGTAAGACAGAAAAAACATGAAAAGTTTAGATACGATTTTGTCTTGGGACACAATCGTTTGGTGTAATCTAACATTGTTAAAATCATGTTCTAAACGGCGGCATGGAATGTAAATTGAGTTCAGGAAGACGATGCCAGACTCACTAAAGTTGTATTTCTACGGAGTGCCGGAAGTCGGTGTTCAAATAATAACTGTTGATTCGAGTTTACACATTTATCTGGAGAATTCTGTAATTTATTTCTCCTAAACCAATTGTCTCTCCGTTAAATTATGTAAAATTAAAATTACGTTTCATAGCCTGGAGTGTGAAAAATGAAGAGCTTATTGTGTTTAGAATCTTAAATTGAGAATATATGTTCGTATGAAGCCATTCATCAAAAGCATATGTTGTGATGGACTTAAGTAGAATTTAGAATTATATATTGTACGTATTAAAAACTGTTGCACTTTTGTTAGTATTGAGGTTGACAAATGTGATGGTATTGACTTAAAAAATCATTTTAATCCTGGTTGCAGGTCCGAATTTGTAGATGAAGTTCTGATTTGTTCTTCTGCCTTAATATCATGATTTAATGTTGCAGTTTTTGAAAGTTACTTAGCATGAGACAAGTTGATTTTCGCAGCAGAAGTTCCGATAAGCTATACGAGATAATGAACTCTAATGTTTTAAATTCACCGACTATTGTCTTCATCAGGAAAATAATGTTTCCCAGTGAATTTGATAAAAAGTTGAGTATTGTTAAACGCGTTTACGTGCGTAACCTGAACTATGTTGTTTGGGTATTGGTGCCATAAAACCTCATTCCCAAAGTTTTTGAAGGTCAATCACAACATTTGTATTTTAGTTCCAAGAATCAAAGGGGATGTGTGGAAACAGTGTTTTAGTTAGCGAGAGAGTAGTTGATGTGATCAAAACTGAGCGTCTTAATAATGGTAATGGAACCACGGCTGAAACGGGCTTGATAACTAATGAGCATTGAATATGAAACACAAAACCTACCAAGACGACGAGGAATGCGACGATGAAGACTATGACTTAATGGTATGAAGGAATTGGTGTTAGAGATTACAGAAATTATGTTGTGTCATCAAAGGTGGAGAAAATGTCATTCCCAATTTCCTGCATTGCAGACATGGGGGCGCTACTGGCCGGAGAACGGGAGTGCTCAATACGGACGAACTGGAGTTGAACTCGTGGCCACGCGAATTGAACATGATGGTGATATAGTAATCAGGACTATGGATCTTCATTCAGGCAGCAAGGTAAGGGTCCATATTGCTTTTTACGGAAAGTTTATACAGTTGTTCGCTGATAGTGGTAGGGAAACGTTGCCTCTGATGGTCATTGATCCGAGTTCCACCACCTGAAGCCGTTGATGCTTAAGCCGCATCGTAAATTGCTGATGTAATGAAGTGAACGATAATGAACAAACAGTGTCTTTACTTCAGCAAATATGAGTCTAGATCCTAGCTAATGGCTGAACCGTTACTAGCTGAGGTAGTTTATCAGTGGCCAGGACTTCCATACGTTGCGCCCCGGCATAATGGAATTGTCAATGGATTTGAAAGCGTGCGTTTATTGCATTTTCACGAAAGAACTGAAGAATGGTGTTGTTTCTCTATTGGCGCTGCAACCGCCGCTTCGCCGAATTACGGTCCGTGCATGTGTAAGTGCATCTCCATAATTGAAGCAGACATCTCCAAATACTGCGGATGGTTTAAACTTCGGACCTTGGCAGGTAACCGGCAGCGCAAATGATTTAATTCCTCTCCGACTGTTAGAGAGAAATGGCTTGTCTTGAGTTATACACGCACGCAGGCACGCGCGCGCGCGCACACACACACACACGCACGCACGCACGCAGACAGACAGACAGACAGACAGACAGACAGACAGACAGACACACACACACACACACACCCATTGAGATTTCATTACCTTAACGTCATTTTCTATCTCCTGAGATCGGCCAGTAACACTATATGCAAGTGTGATTCCAATTACGATTACCAGATGTCGCTGTTCGACCCCCACTCTGAAGCAAATCCAAATAACTGCGTCGAACTGAATTTGTGTGACTTAAGAGAAATAACTATGGTTGGCCAAGAATTCTAAGTGAGATTCCGATGACGAACAGCCGATGTTGCTGTTCTATACCCACCCTGACCCTAGTAATCTTGTTACACAACGTGATTTTGAAAAGTTATAGAAAGTGCAGGGTTGAAAAGCTTGTCACATTGATGAGCTGACCAAGAATAAAGTCGCGTTTGACATGTAGTGACTTTGTGTTGGTGGAGGCTATTTTGGGATTTTAAAAGGCATAAAAAGCCATCATGGTGCTCGTTGTGGATTGTTTTGCAGCTGTGACACGTAACAAAGGTCAACCCGGGTTTGCTGAACTATTGGTCTAAAATACATTAAATTATTTGCGCTTACACTTTAATAATTTGTACAATACATGTACACGTACATATACATTCTTGGAGCTAGCGCTTAAAATGTTGATAACTTCCATCTGCCAACACATGGAGTCGGTAAAATCTCAATCAATACCTGAATAGATACATTTTAACATCAACTTGAATTTTCTAATGTCACCCGCTGTCACTTGACCTCTTATGATAGTCAACTACTAAATGAGGGTGAAATATTCGGCAGCATGAGGCAGCAAAAATCCTCAGCAATTTTTAAAGGAGCACCTAGGGTTATTTCTTGACCACACGTTCGAGACGGACGTTTGCGAAAGAGCTCCCGGAAAACCCCGGTATTAGCGAAATCGGAGGCAATGCGGAATATTTGGGTCAATCAACCAGTCAATCAGGGTAGTGATGATGGTATAATACTTGTCATGGATTTCCAACCCAGGTTGTGATCACAGAGAGGAACCAGCTAGCTATTAATTTCTGTGTGGTCAGAGTTGACTAGACGACCAGACGTCCTCTCAATGCCAACCGGTTGGACAAACTGACTTTTGTTGTAAATGCATAATCTAAAACGCAACATGTATACCTAACATTGTAATTTGCAAGGATGCAGCTGCAAAACCACACCAGGTCATACAAATGGAGTTAAAAGGGTGGCCTGTCAACCAACATGTGCCTCATCCGGACGTTCAGGCGTCGCTGATTGACTTGGTGGACATGGTAGAGAGATACCAGAAGAAGACAGGGAACAAAACCGTCGTTGTCACGTGCTTGTAAGTTACTAACGTATAACACTTTACAATTTTACCAAAAGACATGAAAAAAGTTTGCTACAGGCAATTGATTTGCATGTACCGGGGTACTAGAGCTCGTATCACGTCATTGAAAATGTGACTTCTTGCACTTTGATTAATGTATGGTTGATTTGTTGTCAATACATTTCTTTTCTGCTACTTCAGCAAATACAATAATTATGAAAGTGTGTGACCGTCGTTCACACAGACGACGTTGATATCCGATGTCAAATTTTTCATCAATGAAAACCAAAACCGAGTGTACAGATGCATCAATTTCCGTCAAGTTGACTGCTACGATCTTAAGATTGTATGCATATATACACTGTGCATGTAATACATGTATGTCTAGTCAGATTTTTAACCAAACGTATTCAACTTTGTCAGGCTCTGATCCACTTTGCACCCACTTCCCTTCTTCGCCTTCCCCAGGTCGATCTCAACCCATATGCTATCACTCAAACCTCCCTTGGGGGTCGCAAACTTCACAATCTCTCTTTCCGATCAATTGTCACCTGGTTTTCGTTCAAACTCTGCAAATAATTTCGGCCATGTCTGCACTCATCAAACCCCGGTAACTTTTCGAGAAACCTATTGTGACGGAATGTTTTATTACAGTTCCGAAGTGGAAAGCCGAAAATGATTATTTTTGATAATTAATAAAAACATATTTAGTTCGCATCACACTCGAAATTATTTACAAATTTGTTATTTCTACGATCTTTACATTTTACAGAGACGGGTTCACCCAGAGTGGTGTATTTTGCTCCTTTGAATATCTCGCATCTAAAATTAAAGTGGAGCAAGGGGTCGATGTCTTTCAGAGCGTTCGCCATGTCAGGTATAACAGACCTCAGTTCATCTGCAATCTGGTACGTATTCATACAATGAAGACATCCTAACTACTTACAATCCCCTTGGATCAGGTACATGTCGAGGAGAACTAACATAAAAATTAGTGTACAAAGGAATGCAATACACAATACAAAACAGCTATTCATGTAAGTGCAATGCAGTACATTTAAAAGACAGTGTGGCGTATTGGGATAACAATTAGCTTTCTGTGTTCAAAGTCGTGGATTCGGACCCACTGGGGTACAATGCTACAACCTTGGGTCCGTAGCTCCTCAGCTCGGTTTTAACTAACGGAAATACATGCGCTTTAATTTCTATGATTTCTTTTTCAGGAGCAGTATACAGCTCTGTATCGATTGGCGAAACAGTTCATGGAAACTTTTGAGACATATGCCAATTTTCAGTAATTTGTCAGTGTGGCAGCATGTTGCGGACACCATGCAAATATGTACATGTATAAGTTTGCACATGTACAATTGAAGGCGGCACTTGTATTAGGATATTTAGGTGTTCACGAAAACAAGAAATGCAGAGTTCTAAATGCTCCTAATCGTTGTATATGTTTGCAGCAACATTTAGTTTATTTTTCCACAATGAGCTATCGATATTTTCTGAAATACTTGGCGTGTTTAGCGTTAACAGAGTACTTTCTGACGTAGTATCAGCATTATGTATTTTTTCATGAAACAGACCTCAAGGCTAACAATAGCGTAGAGACACAAAGGACAGAGTGTACACAAAATCAACACAGACTTGTTCAAAAGCGAATCCGTTGCTGTGTCATTGAAATGAATGTAGATGTTAGTAGCAAATGGAAAAAGAACATTTGTAAAACAAACATTTGTTCTTGGAATAAAATGCACTCAAGTGTGCAACTGCCAAAACTGTAAGAATGTCAAAGTGAGTGATGACATGGAGCCAGATGATGAGTAAGGGTGTGACGGACTTGCATCCCAGCCGGAGGAACTTGGAAAGACATCTTCTCAAGAGACAGAAACCGGGCTAGCAACTGGCCCAGTGAGCCTGGTGATTTGTGAAATATTTTAGAATTTTCATATTTAGGTCTCTAGTAATGGCTTTTTATCTTGTTAATTTGTACTTCATCCGATTGCATTTGTTGTTATTCTATACTTTCTGTCTCCATTTTTTGACAAATTGCATGCTTTGGACTTGTAGCAATTGTTGTTCTGTATTTCAGTTAAGTAAATGTGTGACAAAATAAAAGTGAGACATAGTCAGTTTGATAATTATAGCTTTACCAACAGTAAACACAGCATAAACACTATGCATGATAACTCTATATATTTCGCCAACAGGTGGCACCCATAAATTCATATTTCTTCCATAATTCTACATTTTAATTAAAGATGTAACATAGTATGTGCTCATTATGACTTAATACAGCCTGTAGGAATATTATTTGCAGTATCATCCTTTATGGACTACTAATTTTCTTCTTTTCTACCTTTTTAATGTAGAATTTGCTGATTTGGCACACTTTTAACATCAAATTTCACAAAAATGTGCAAGATTAAAGCGGGAACTTTTTTGATTCATAAAACACAGTGATTTATGTCATCAATAATACCAGAATTAAGTTGTCCCCATAAAGTGGTCACAGAAGTGGTTTTCTAGACCTCTTGTGACCCTGCGGCTAATGGTCTAATACGCTCAAGTTTACTTCTCGGCTATTGTTTTAGTATTTCTACGAAATAAATAATTGAAATCTTATAAAAATGAGCTTCAAATCCAAACTTTAACAGGGATTTTATTTAAATTGATTATAACTTCATTTAATTTGACATGAGGTTGGAATTTCGACTTAATAATGTATATTTGCCAAATATCAGAACCAATTACATAATGATGATGGCTTTATGGTCAAATTTGTGTATTGGTGACTTAAATAAAACTATTGGAAGATTTTGAAATTAAATTGCAATAGAAACTTAGTTCAAACAAAAAAAACGATATCTGCTCTGCTAGAGATTTAACAATCTTTCTAAACACCTCGAAACACATTTGACGTTCGTCGAGACTAAAATACATGGGTGCTTATGCTGTATAAGACGAAGAATAATTTAGAAAAAACGGAAACACCATTTAACCCGTGCTTTCCGTCAAGTTTTAATATAGGCATCTCTCCGCAATAAAATTGTCCTTGTTTTTGTTCCTTACACAGTTAAGGTGTCGTCGGGGCTCTCAAAGTCCTGACACATTGTTATTTTTCCTTATCGAGCCTACTAAATTTCAGGGCACGCCGTGACCCTGAAGAAATAACGAACTTGATCACTTCTTTCCGTGGTATTAATCAGCTTATTTTTGGTGGAAACAAAATAGAGACAATTTCAGAATGGTATGAATCATAAGTAAACATTTATTTTTGACAAAAGGCCCTTGTTAACAATATCAGACCGTAAAAAAGAAAGTTAGATCGTCAAAATTCATAAGCCTGTGAAAACAATTCGTAGTTTACATGTATGACAAAATTTTCTTCAAAACGTATCCGCACAACTGTTCTTAACACTTTTAGATAGCTAAATTCACCGCAAAAAATTAAAAACAGGATGGTACCTCCGTTGCCGCATAGCAAGTCTCTAAAAACTAAATAACATGGCTTTGACCATGCAAAGCTACATCTATAAAACAACAAAATCCTTGTGTTATATTATGCCAATCGTCAATTGTCGCCGTTGTCTGCCAAATCAAGGTTGTGCCTGAAATATTCTGTCGCTTTTTCTGTAACCGTTATCTACAGTCATTTAAGTTACCCAATACTTAAAGTCCTAGAAGCACAGGTTTTAAAACCTTATTAAGTAATTAGTAACCAAGCAGTAGCTATCCCATAATAAATGCACAATTTGTACTTGAGGAAAGTTTAAATAAACCTGCTACTCGTGATTCCGATCCGAAGAACAAAGAGCCATTTTGAACTAATCGCAAACCGGAAGTATAATTCGTTCAGGAACCCAGGCTAGTTATGATTGCCAACTGTGGGCTAGAGGACTGTCACCAGACTGCAAACATTGATAAAATCATCGGCAGCAAACCTGAACTTTAATAAAACCAAAGTAGTGACAATTTGTATTGAAATTGCTTACAAAATGTGGCAAACAAATTTTGACAGAAATTATTTTGCCGGACACGGACCTGCATCTATAACCCGGTGCGGGCAGGAACCAGCACTGGTAAAAGGGGAAAACATGCGGTCTCCGACTGTTTTATCGGAATAAATGGTACAAATCAAAAGTGCTGGACGCATGAAAAGATAATTTCATACACTTGCATAAGGCAAACTATTTACACTCCTGCGCCAACTACTGAATAACAAGGCAGCCGGCGATTAGGCCAAACTGGTAAACGAGCATGCAATATCAAAATAATTGAATAAAATTGCTATACAGTAAGAATATCCTGTGTGTCGGTTTCCACGCACCAATATCTTCCGTTTTCATCAAATCACCCTTTGAAACAAAAACATTCTGTTGCCCGTACCCTCCTGTATAGAGCTGAATGCTATATCACTGATTTCCGACACTATGTTGAAGAAGTTGACCACGTTAAAATGCTTTGCTCGCTAATAAATATCAGGAATGAATGTTCACAGAACTTCCAAGTCTCAAACCTAATGAGAAAAACTCGATGGTCCCTCTGTCGCCATCCCATACCCCATACGTCTACAGCACACTTACAGAACCCATGGAATTTCTTCATACACGAAATCTACATTATAAAGAAACCAAAAGACCGTTTCTAACCAGATTCAAAGAACACTCGACATTAGACAGACCCATAGCTGTGAGGGAACACACATTGACGACTGGACTTTCCATCTTCGTGGAATCGTATAAGATGTTCGCTAAAGAACAGATTTGGTATGCTCGCAAGTTAAAAGAGTCCATAAACTTCAGCACGCAGCGCCCTCTCTCGAACCGGGACCGAGGTCTACACTTACCTCCCATGTATTCTAACATATTAATCAGCTAAAGGCGGAAAACCCGTCACTCGTCGAAAAAGGCCTGACGGACCAGGCTAAAACGTCTGCATCGAACCGGAATCATCTCTAAGTACATGTAGGTGATTATCTTCTATTGCAATGCCTCTAGAGACCAATGACCAATTTATTCTCCAGAATATATGTAGATTTGAAGACAAAGTATCTGTCTTCACTCAATTTTCATGAAACAGGCCCCTAGGATATTTCCAAAACTGGTTTTTATAAGAAATACTCAGAGGCATGAGCAAAATACAGATGGCAGGTTGCTTCTTACATATCTGTTCACTGTTGTGGACACTTCTCAGCAACTGCCACAGGTACATGTACACCATTTTGACGACCACAGCTGCATGGTGATACCTACCGCCATCCAGGGAGCATGGACATATCAAGTTGAAAACAATTTCCTTATCCTCAGATATACTGTACCTATATGAGGCTGGAAAAAAACAACCAAGTTGCAGTTAAACATGTCCAAAATACGGCTGCCTGCATTAATCTGGAAGCTGGTGTGAGAGATATCAAAAGTGACTCCGCATATAAACCAACAGGTAGAGCCTATACCCAAAATCACAGATTTTTTGAGACTTAGCAAATGGGTTGGGTTTGGCGAAATGTAGAAAAATTTTCTTCGTAAGAATTTTCATCCGTCATTTCTCGTTTCATGGCATGTAGGCCTACCTCCATTCTGCAACAAAATTAGGCGCCGAAGTACATGTAGACATGTTTGAATACACTTCACTAAACACGATAGCTAGCTGATAACAAATGTGTGATGCGGTTTTAAAGAACTATGATTGAATAATTTAATGACATAACTATGAAATTCATTTTCAAATTTGTAAGTTTTGATTTTGGGTGGCAAAAACCGGCTATTTTGCAGGTTTTCACTGAAGCCATTTTCGGCTAACTTTGGCAGTCTGTTGTACCTTTTTAAAAATGACCTGGAAATAATTAGTTTAGTCATTCCTAATATCTTCATTATCCAAAATAAAAAATCTTGCCTCTCCTGTAGTTTTTGGGTATGGAACATTGCGCGAACTGCATTTCGTCCTATTTACCTGTTCTCAGTTACCAGAACTACCAACAGGGGACCCTTTAGAGAAAAAGCAGCCAGCTTTACTAATCACCATTCTGTCAAATGCCAAAACTACGCTGATGATTATTGCTTATTACAAAAAGTTATGTACATAAATTGTGACTGACATGAGTGCTTTGTCTAAATCATATAAGGGGCGGGGGGTGTGCTAAACAGGTGTCGTCCAGGGCGGGCATCAGGCGTCTGTTAAATGCTGGGTTACACAGCTACAAACCGGGGAGGGGGGAGGGGGCACCACTTGAGGTGTCAACCGGGAGTGCAAAGAGGTGCTTGCTACGCCACTGGACTGGCTACTGTCGTTTCACCTCAACCACTAAGATTTACTAAGATAAAGTATATTATACAAGTATATGCCGAGCATTAGGAAAGCAAGTTGGGTCATTTAACTCCAATAGAGACAATTCACCTTGTGGCCCTTTAAGTCGAACGTTCACTTGGTGGTACCAATATTGAGCTTATTCAAACTGATTCAATATCCACTGTGAAATGCTGAAGTCACTACCTCGTTCAGATTTTCTTCTGGAAGATCTTGGGTGTTCAGGGTACAGACATTTTCTGCTTGGGTGAAAATTCTCTTCGGTGAACATCGCATATAATTTGACTCCTGACAGGTCCTGCTCAGTCACAAATTTACCTAATATGGCTAGTACGGACTCACGTACTCTGTCACTGGCCTTGATTTATGCGGTGCTTTACAGCATCTAGATGTTCTGAAATGTCTTTGGTATAAAAAACTAAAGCCAAAAAGCTTTTGTGATCGCTTTTTTAATGAAACTCTCTTAACGAACAGAAATGACCTTCGTTCTTCAAGCTTTAACTGTATGTTTAAAAGTTACGTAAAGCTACAAGGTGTAATATAGCGGTAAGACGGTCACAAAAACGGCCACTAAACTTATCTAGGAATATTCGTCTGTGGATTATTTAACCTATCGTCGAATTCAAGTAAATGCCAAATTATTTACAGTATACATTGGTTATTCCAGCCACCAAAGTACAACTTTAATCCATTTTATAGATTATTTTTATTGCTGAAAACACACAATTTTGGAGACGACATATATGACCAATTGAGGTCTCCAGTGGGGACAGTGGAGGTCATTGAGTGCACAAAGTGCAGCATTAAGAATTTTGATGGGATATCTGTCCATGTGTAAAAAATGAAGTTGTTTTGAATTTTGGCATATGTACTGAATTTTGAAATTCTATTGGTATTGATATGGACTGCCTCTTAACATTATATTTCTTATTTCCTGAAAGTTTCACGAACTAGAAAGACCAGTGAACAATTTAAAATGTTGAATAAAAAATCTACAGTTTCTGTAATCACAATTAACTTTCCTTGTGAGATGCATGACTGAGCCTGAAGTGTCCATACTAATGGGACTACAGTATTATTGATGGAAAACTGGATCTCGGGTGAAGCAAAGATTGGTTGAAGTCTCGAGTGTTCAACAGCTCATCAGAACGAAATGGGGGCGCGTCAACTGTTTGTAACTACCATCACAGTTCTGTAATAGAAACGTTCAAGTAGCTGATGCATATCACGAGGGACAGGGTACTTATGACCACATTGCAAAATATATCAAACTACTTTATTTATATTGCCTTGGCCCGCCCTCTTCAAAGTACTTCCTGTTACAGCTAAGTGGTGATGATGAGTCATCGGTTCCCACTGCTAAACTGTTAAAAAATAAAATAAGTAATATGCCACTTAAACAAAAGAAGAAGTCTTAAAACGTTTTTTTTCACCCCAAAAGAATATGATTTTATTTGCCAAGGAAAATTACAGTAATATTCAGAAACCATGGAAGCTTTGTAGAAAAGCACAAAGGTGACCAACTCTTACAAAAATTACAGCTTCAATTCAATCTCTCAGATTCATTTTTTCAAAACTGTAATATTCACACACCGCATTTTGCCAAAAACCTTTATTTTTATTGCCACTGACAACACAGATAGACCATTCCCTAATTTTCCGTCCCATACCCCGCCGTTGCGTATTTGAGTACTACAACACTTATACCTTGCGCTTCGACATCCTTTTGCAGATATCAATTTTTCATCTTCAAATGTTGTCAACTATGCAGTGTTTGTGGATACCAGGGCTTTCGCAGTGTCCCATACGCCATTTTTAATAGACTATTGCCGACATTTGTCCGTCTGAAATATTGTGGCCGGGTTCCCCTTAGGGACCTTCCCACACAAAGTTACATGTATTATTAAAACAACAGAATTCGTTGATTACATCGTCACAATCGCCAGTTCATTCTGTTATCTGCCAGACATTCGCTGGAAGTCAAACCCCACCAGTTTACGAGACATATTTTTAAAATGTTATTGCTACAGATTTTTGTTTTCCTTTTTATTAAAAACTACACTGCTCAGTACTCTGACCCACGATGGCCATACTCGTAATGCTGATGAAAATATGTCAGATATCAAGTTGTCCGGTATTTCCTTATTTAATCATACTAAATCAATTGAACGAAAGAAGAAACCGTTAGTAATTCCAAATTAAAGTAACAACATCCCTGAGAAAGAGTGATTTGTTTAAATCAGCATATTTGTGGATCCAAACCGTGAACCTTCCTGTTCACAGACGAACAATCTTCTGACGAGCTAAGTCGGACTTACTACAGCTGTAAGTGATTTACAGCATAGTAGCTCCAGTGGAATCTAATGTCCCACTCTATAATAACCACAAAACGCGTTTTTTTCGGCCGTTAAAATAATAATGTCCCTTTAAATGTGGACTTAGTGACAAATCGTTTGTCAGACTCCCCGGCCGTTTGTGAAATGAGTTCTCTTTATTCTAACGAAAGAACAAACCTGCCGAGCCAAAACCTTTTTTAAGGTTTTCATATAAAAGCAGTATTACATTTTACTCATTCTTACTCAGCCAACAAAGATGCCCCTCCTTTTGCCATCCACGTAAAGGTCGTCATTACCCAGCTTTTTACGAATACAGCAAGTACAATCGGACATAATGTCATTGAACACAACGGTGCATGAGAACCAAATGGGCGTAAAAATTAATGGACATTCACATACTTTAAATAATTGATAATTTCGGCAGAAAATTTTCCTTGAGATAAGTTTTGCTGATTACGACGTTCCATTTGTTTTTAATGTTGTTAAGGGTATATGGAACAAGACAGCTCGTCAAAATATCTTTTAAATAATTCCTGACAAGAGTACAATTTCGCAAAGTTTACTACAGAGTTATTCACTTTCCGCTGTGAGGGAATTTTCCAGAAAAATCACAAAATTCACGATTTTTGAAATACGCCTTAAGGAAAAATTCTTTTGTCACCAAATAGTTCCTGCTCTCCTTCTACTTACTATAAATATGCGCATGCGCTCATAGTAGTTCGACAAAAGCTGACCGACAAGATGGATATCAACCACAGATTATTATGGCCATGTGGGATAACACTCCGGATCTGAAGTCGACAGCACGGGATTAGACAAACAATTTCATAAAACTAATATAAAGTACAATTTAGAATTTATTTGAATACTACGAAACACATACGTTTATACGATCGCCGCACAAATAAAAAAATTCATGTTCAATTCAACGTTTCGTCTTTTCATTAGACATCATCAGGATCATATTTACAACAATTTAGGACAACAAGTTGCAACATACAGCTCAGGTAACATCCATAGAGTGAGAGATACATAGAATATAGTCAGCAGCTGGTCATCACCATAGTTGCAGGGTCACTGAGCTCTGCATGTTATTCAGAGAATCAGTGGACGGTTTTTAATCTTATTGCGGCCAAAAACTGATTTAATGTACGTTTAATATCTAATTTTGAACAGTTAGGACTTACATCAATTGCCTTTTAGTCGGACAGGCTGCTGTTTGAAGTCGCGATCGTTTTGTTTACATAAAAGGTAGTCGGTTACATTTTTCACACCAGGAAATTGTCTATTTCTTGCATACCAACTAAAGAGACGTGTTTCATTTTCTTATAGGAGAAAATAAACAAAGTGGCGAGCATTTGACAGATCGCTTTTTTAAATTTGAAACTGAAAACGGAATGATGCTTTGACATCAACTGAAATTTAACATTTCTACGAACAAGCAGTAAAAATACCCGATGATCAAAATGAATTCTGTTTTAGTGGCAGAGAATAATGCAATTGAACATGTTTTTTCCCGTTCCAGGCCTCTTTAAGACTTGCGGAACGCCTGATCTCGCGTCAGGCGTCAGTTGATATAAAGGGTGACCCAGGCTCATGGTAGTGAGGAAAGCACAACATGTCAATATTACAGGCTTTATCTAATAACGAGAAAGCTACTGTGTTGCTCAATTGTACCACAACATAATGAATACGTTTCACATATTTTTGAAATGTTCCATGTGTTTGTGAGCTAAGTTATTGACCGGATGGTTGAACAAGTGCCATGCAAACAGATTAAAGTAAAAACATAGATAAATGCTTTCCTAATTTATTTAATAAAGAATGATACGAGAATACTTATTCCTTCCTCTGCGCCCATGATATTTAAGTGGTTCGAGCGCTAATTAGCTGCGTTGTGTTAATCTCATTACTGACTAACAAAATTGACTAAACGAAACCAAGGTCGTGTTTCTTTTTTCAGAAAGTAAGGAAATATCAGGTTTCGGTCGGCACACCACAAAGCCTGTTTCTTTTTGCCTTCACACATACTACAGGCTTGAAACACAACGAATGATTACGAAACGATATACATTTGTACATGTATATCTAAACAACAGTAAGTTACGTACTGACGTAGATTAACCTTAATACAACACGGCACTGCCAGTATCACGTGCACTATTTTATAACGCGCACTGAGGCTTCAGAGCTTTTCTTAAGATGTTTGTTAAGCAGTTTATTTGTGTTAGAAGATAATGAGCATCTCACCCTTTCAAGAAAGTCAATAGTATTCATCACCTCACGTCTGTTGCCTACGGTGCGCTTGTACTGTAGACCCGCATTTTTAGACTGTGTAACTGATGAAGTCACCGGTCTCGATTTCAGCGAATTATTACATATTCTATTATCGAATTTCAAAAGCACCACGACCAAAGTTATATGTAATTACTTCAAGAAGCCAATCTATCCCAACCACTATCCCAAATTTACGCTTTTCGGTCGTAAGCCTTATGTGTTCGGCTTCCAAATGAATATGTGGGTGTTGTTAAGCCAAAATCCCTGGACGCATTAAGTTCAAGTTATTTTTTGTCCGTTCAGACCTGGGTCATTGCGACCGGCGGATGACGTGTTCTAGTCTATACTTTCAGGTTATGTACAGTAGGACTTCACTGACCAGTCTGTACATTAATAAATATATCTCTCAAACTACGTGCTGTAATTCAGCAAAAGTACATACTTTATGAAAGAAAAATTCATCAAAATATTTTTGACATCATGTTAATCTGAGTCATTAATAGGCTAGCGTAACCATGCTTTTCCAGTAATAACGTACACTCATAGCAACGAAAACGGTTGACCAAATTTAGCATAATGCCAATGTTCACGGCAAAATCTTTACAACAATGTTACACTTTTCTACATTATTGGTTGATTTTCTTTTTATACAACTTTGAAGTTTTTTAACAAAAAACATATAACCCCTTGCGCAAACGTAGAACATTTTTAAAGACAATATCGCCGAATTTTAGTGAACATTGCACAAAGCATATTATCTAAAAGTTTTAATTGAATCTGTTCAGCCACTTTTGAGATAGTCAGTTTTCTACGGCCATGCATGAACCTATCCAACGAAACCCGTCTTGAATGCAAACCATGTATTGAGACACATTATCAAATTTTGGCTGGTTTGTCGACAGTTATTAAAATGGTTGTAACTACAAGGACGTCAACTTGACCCAAATTCTCAATTGTCTAGAATTCACCTCTTAAGAATATTCTATCAACGTGACACAGCGATTATATGTTAGTTTTGTATTGGACACACCACGACATAATGAATTGTAGGTCATATTTAGGGAATCAGAGACATTTTGGCTGTGCTGGAACTCATAACTGCTTTTCAGAATTTTGGCAGATCGCAAGTGACCACCTGCTGATTTTCATAACGCCGAGGCATGTTGGGTCTGGTTTGTTTGGGTGCAAAACAGTTAGCTGTTTCGGTTTTTTATAATCATCAGCCAATCCAGATCTCAAAAGACAAACGATAATGGACTTACAATCAGCTAGTGTGCCGTTCTCGGTGAGTTTTACGCACATGATGTCACCAGATGGCTTTGCCCACTACCAATACACAGACAAAACTGCAACACCGAGTAAATTCATGCTACATTCATTGGTTTGTTATATGGTTTATCAGACTAACAATCAATCACGACCACAGTAGTCCTACAGTGTACACCGATAAAATTAACTGGTAATACAAACATGATATATAGAGATAAACAAATAGCAACTTAATAGGCAATGATGAATTATAAAATAACAAAACATTCAAAACACGAACTAAAGTAAGCGTCTGTAAATGTGGGCTACTATGTTTGGTTCTTGAGCGGAACTGAGAGTTTTGCAAAATCTCACAACGGTATTTGAGTTCACCAGACGAACACACAACATCTAAGATTGAGCAACTGTAAGTGAAACTATACACGATTCGAACGATACACGCATTGCTCGACATAAGCCAAAATTTGCGTCACGCTTGTTTTGCACAACATTGCATTGTATGTTTTTAAATTAAACAAATAAAAAATCAAATGTTTTGTATTTAAAAAGAGTAATGTATGTTTGAAAATAAGTGGAAGAGTCACCAAAAATATTGTTCGAAACTGTTAAAGCTCACATTCAGCGGAAGGAATTGTGATTTAATTTGCTAGACACGTATGTGTGATTCATAGGAGACTAGCAGTTTATTTATGACATCATTTTTAGAACTGCTTTTATTTTTGCTAAGTGCCTAAAATATCCCGGCTTAAACCTACATGTATCAATCACTCATGTGCTCTGAAAACAGTTTTCATTACGCTACAGCTACGGAAAAACAGGGGCTGCTTGAGAATTGAAATGAAAAAATGATAAATAATAGGCCTACAAAAAGTAAACAATAAACATTTTCTCTGTCTGGGTAACATGAGGATAGAACAGAAAGAAGCATGGTTGCTCTCCATGAAACAGTCCTCATCGCTAACGTGCCACAAATTTGGCCGACTGACCTGGTTTGCCTAATGGCTGCCCAAATTGTTTTAGTTAACCCGACTCCTCGACAAGGAAATTTTGTTTCGTTTATATTCGAGTCAACAGTTTCAAGGGACAGGAAGAGCAAACCAAGCCAACTGCGGAAGGCTCGAAATCAGTTTGCCATGAGGACGTCAAGACATATAGAATGAAGGTGGTTTGTTGGTTAATTGTCTTTGTGTTATGTAAGTATATTTGTTGGCATGCTGTTATACGGTACTCTACTCACATCTTCTCATTAAACTAAGTTGTAGTGACTGAGCGGTCCGTGACCCTGTGCAACATGTTGAATATCAGTATCGGAATTAAGCCAGCCGACGTGAAAAATATATCCAATTGAAAGCGAAATTCCTTTACTCTTTATATGGTGCGTAAATATAGCGCAAATACACAAACACCCCTATACTAGTTTTGATTCGTTAGAATGTGCTTGTACGTGTATGAGTCGGCTATAGAATCGAACAAGCTGGGAGCAACGGGAAAACGCCGTAGGCTAATGCTAGGGATCACTCTCAAAAGCGATGCTATTCACATATTTCACGAACGCGGGGCGCTGCTGTGGTGTTGATCGAAAACGAGGCGCCTTGACAAACATGGCATCGTCCTGCAAGGTGGTGTGGTCAAAAGACTTATCAACGTTACCAAAAATCAAGTTGTCTGATGTTGAATCGATCTCCAAAAACATACCAATACGCACGGCAACTAGACTTTTAACCTCCTCAGCCATTCCTGCGTAGTTTTCCCTTTTTTGGAAAAGTGTGGAAGTCAGGGATTTGGCTTTTAGTTTTGAAAAATCCTGCTCGCCAGCTGGGCGAGTGCCGGAGCCAGAAAATCTACTCGCCCGAAGTTCAGTCACCCGGCAGTTGGCGCCAGTCACCACAAACTTGCTAATAGTTTAAATAAAAATCATCGTTTCGTGCACTGATGTCACCATCTATTAGGGCTACCGTATTTGCCCTAATAATTAGCGCCCAAAGGGACTCTTTTTGTAGCCTACGGCGGTTAAAACCCGGTCTCCGCTGTGACGCATGTGTAACCTATGACAGACTTTCTACAAAACTGTGGTGCATTGCTATCAAATTCTGATGTTAAATAATGTGCTGAAATCCCAGGGCGAAAACTTGCC
>NMRA01000060.1:92928-112000 GCA_002633005.1 Phoronis australis | reverse complement strand
ACACTTGTCTCTGCGCTTGAATAACTGAATTGATAGCAGTCTGGACTATCTGTTACCTTATATGCGGGACAACAAATACATGATGGCGCCAAAAATGCTTGCACGAATTAGGTACACGAACTCAACTCTTCAAGCCTCGTTTAAGTCATGATAGAGTTTCATATGACGCCATCAATTAGATCATCCGACAGTTTGGAGGACAGACATTGCAACAGGGTCGTGGTACATACACTGAAGCAAACACGCACTTCTTAATTGAATTTTCGGTAGAATTTATTCACTATAATGGTGAATTTCTGTGCAATAGTTGGCAGCTCGAGATTTGGTGATGTTACTTCGTTTGATCGTCTTCCAAAATTTATTGACCATCAGGGGTAAAAGACCGAGGATTAATCTAGGAATAGGGCATTCAAGCCAAAAATGTTGTTTCGTTTTGAAGAAATTCTTCAATACCATCGGAAAAATAATGTATAGTACAACACAAAAACATGAAATCCGTTAAAGCAGTACAACGTTATTGCAGCCTTTTTAGTGAAATTTGTGTCACTTCTACTGGATCCGGTCGGACATCATGAACAAAAAAGGCAAAAGTTCCGAGTTTGAAACTTTTTAAAAATTATTTTACCAATATTTTACTGAGAAATTTTTTAGGCGTATGTTTACGTACTTGATGCACGATTCAATATTTTTCTCCACAATTTAGTCACACTGATGTTACTTATTGAGTGATAAAGGGATCACAATTCTGGTACCGACTACTTGGCGACTTTTGCCGAAATGAAAGATATGTTCAACCGGCTACTTTGTGGTCGAGAAAGAATGTTAGTCCACCGTACTAACTCCGTAAAGCGAAAGGCCCTTTTGAATTCATTTCTATCACGATTGGTGCATTATTTATAAATTGGTTGGGGATATCAAAGCCTGACGAAGAAATTATTTCCAACCTGTTATGAAGAATTTTCTGATTTAAGTTAAATTGTTGAAAACTCGGGGAAAATAAAAATAAATCTTCGTCCATATTCCACAAATCTTACCTTAGTTTCATGTGAAAACAACCTTCATAGCCCTTCAATGAGCCTATCATATTGCCACAATGCGGTAAACTTGGAAAATTGTCAGTGCCGTCCCGTTTTTGCATGGCGTGAATTTTGAACTCAAGGTCGAAAGCAAAGGCCTAGTGGAGCATGAACATTTAGTTGAAAACCATGCAAACTTTTGGAATTAGGATACTGGGTGTTTCTCAATCTATTAAATTGAGTTCTATATCACAAATTAACTTATTACGCGAGTTAAACGTCTTTAAACCTAGACGTTCAGTGGCGAAAAAATCACCGATCCAAAAAGCAACGTGTTCCCCCGTTTCTTTGTCCCCCTCGGTGATTTTCCCCTTTCCTATGTCGAAATTTTATAAGGGTCAATGCCTCCGATTAATTAACGTCAAAAGTGGTCGTACGTAAGCCAATCACCTGCAGCTAGGAATTACGATAACTCGGCTTGGTATCATTGATTATCCTCTAAGATGGCACACTTCCGGGTACTGGTGACGTAATTGCAACCACTGTATTAGGCAGTTTCGGCTACACGTTAAACGTAAACGCAAACGCGTGGTTCACAAGTTGTCACAAGTTCACGCTCAAGTACATTTATGCGTTCTGTTCCATTAGAGCCTCCAGCTTCATCGGCCACATGTCAAATGCAAACGTGACTGGCGAAATAAGGGTTACACTATTATAACCATCACCGTACTAGTGGCAATGTGGTCACTGATCAGGAGTGGCGGCAAACGATCTGGCTGGAAAGACGGCAGTACAGCTAACGAAACGACGGAGACGAACAAATTAGCAGCAGGTAGGCTGTTATTCTGAAATCAGGGACCCACAAAGCTGACTGTTTCCAGCAACCGGCTGCTGATGACGGCATGCGTGAAACCGTGGTGACAGCTACGACCGAGGTGACATCAGTAAATATTGCCACGTTGCAAACAATCAGCATCCTAGATATAAAAATTCGTTTCTCTGGCTCCAACAGCGATTTTGGGTGGAAATGTTCACACTCTCGGTTATAACAGTTTGGTTTAAATATTCATAGTTAAAGCATTTCTCTTAATTTTTATGAATTATTTATGAAACAGATATTTTTGTACAAAATATGAGTATAACATTTCAGTGTTTCTTATTATCACCATATTGCTGTGACTTTTCTGGCGAAAATGAGCAACACGAGGAGAGCTCAGAATAAAGGTCATATTTCAAACAATCAACAGAGTAAGACAAATGTGCGAAGCCATATGATCTCGTGTATGGCTTAAATTTCAAAAAACATAAGTTGTATACCGTTATACGATATTTTACCATAAATCGGCAATTAAAACTAACGTTTTGCACTTACATTAGATTAGTGGTCTTCGCTTTGTTTCCACCCGTCTGACACATGATTGTATGATTCAGAACTTAAAAAGTCTTCAGAAGATTCCTGAATTCGCAATTTTTGCATGGTGCTTTTCATCGTTTTTGATGATTGTACTGCGTTGGATTTTTCACCAACTGAGATTTAAATGTACATTATTTTGTGAAATCCTAAATTTCCTTCTACAGCGAGCATGTTTTGCTTTGTTGATTGCTAAATGAAATTAAGTATATTACAACAAAAGGCATCTACACTGTATAACCGGATAACGTTCCGAAAACCAAGTTTCTTACGAGTAAATTAAATTCACGCAAGACATTGCAAAATCACGCAAATGAATAGCAATTGCTTGGCGTGTAGGCCTAATCTCGACAGCTTCCTAGCATAATTATCTTAAGTAGCGGCCACTGAAGAAATTGCTAGGATAAGGGATTCAGTTCACGGTATTCGTTCCATAACAAAAACGTTCTCAACAAGTGCAAGCTAACAACTTTTGCGGTCTACGGATCGCACCCATGTCCTTCGCTTTACATTGAAGATTCCCCTTTGGAAATTCGTTAACACGATTTCAAAACCTGCAATCCACGATTGAAGTTTAACGACGTCGTTGGTAAATTTCGTACTCGCTCGAATAAGAACCGATTACACCCTTCGTGGAAATGTTTCCAAATCGTATCTGTTAAATCCCGTCTGAAATGTGATCAAATACATGGTTTTGCCTGTACACTTATGTTTAAACTTCCCACTAAGACCTATCAAATAAAGCAAACATAAGCAAGCACACAACAAGGTGGAAATAATATCACGCTGAAACAACTAGAAAGGCTACTGTTATCTTGGTGAGCTTTTCTCAACGGAATGTGAACCCTTTACGAATTGAACATTGCTGTGCACAAAGAATAGGCGAAGCTGTATTACTTTTCTTAGAAAGAGTTCGACCGAAATGCTAAAACTTCTCAACTATGGAAGATCGGGTCTTTGAGTGGTCCATGTGTGCATGTGAAGCGGTCATTTTATCCGAAGTTAGGCCGATGGCCTACATGGAAAACATTGCACAGTAACGAATATTTTTTAAAATGTCTTGCGACTGAAACTGTAGATGCTGACGTGTATTCAGTTCATCCATTCAACAAAAGTTAAACCGAAAGTGCAAAGAATGTACATCCTACTTCTTTCGTCTCGCCTCCTGTTGAGAGGAAATGTACGGAGCTGTTTTACATGCTCTACGCATGAACAGTTTCGCACAGTACATTACGCATGTGACTCTCTAACTCTTTCTGTGAAAATGTTACTGTCATCTTGAGCTGGTGATAAAGTGCGGACCAACAGTCCACAGTCACTGAGTTCCGGAAATCTCTTTTACATTAATGACGATTGATTGACTGATTGGTTGATTTAACCACATTTGCAGGGGGATTATTGGAATAAGCAATACAAAACGAGAGCCACACCGTTGTTCCGTACATTGTTTTCATAAATCTGAAGGTACATGTCTTCCATCAATTTTCTCATTTTTAGAACTTTTAAAACAGCTTGATAAACTTAGTTCTTGCAAAGAAGCGGCTATTTAAACAATAGATTTGCAGCAGTATGCTGTGTCACCTGTCTCACTAAACACTAATGTCAAAAATTTGACAAAACCCATACTGGCCAGTGGAAAAGCAAGCCGACTTGTGAACCTTCCTTCCTTAGGCAACTCATTTTCTGTCCACTCTCAGTAGAGGCCTTTCTCACCTGCGTGGAATTTACAAAGTATGTCCTTGATGGTACAGGTAGGTCTTTTGTAGCAGTTTGTGTTGGTAAAGTTGTCTGTTTCATTTATGGTTTCTTATCCTTACTTTTTCAGGTAACTTCTTGGAGTGTGGCAGCACCGAAATAACGTGTCAAACCCTATTCCAGAACAGTCATAGCAGAAGGTACACAAGAAACTAGATCGACGGCCATGACATGATCAAATTGTTAAAATTACGTAACGATCGACAAAATATTATTGTTTTCATATACTACGACACAATCAGAGGACAAATCACGCGCTCAGTGTTTATCTATTGTTTCGAGAAATATTGAAACAAGACGCTTTTGTAACTGTCGTCGTTTTTTATAAAATATTTCTAAGTCCATTTTCACGAGACATGGGCTTGACATCAAAGTCCACGGGTTTCATGGTTTGTTGTAATATGTCCCCAGTCGCTGTGTTAAATGCACTCCCACATCCACTAGGTTATTCCACCGCCAAACGATCATTTCCAACTGTCAAATATTTCTTTTTGAGTAACAACCAAGTTTGACTTTGGCGAATTATATCATTATTTTTAAACTCGTTTTTATAACTATCTTTGCTTTAACTTACATGGTTATATTTATTCATGTGATCTTGTTGATTGCAGGGCTGTCTGTCCCCAAGAGAAATGTACAACGGAGCGCGTTTGGGGTACGGTGAACTACACGGGTGTAGGTATCTACGTTTGGCAGATGTAGATATAGATATGTTTAGATTTAGATACAGATAAAGATTTTCAAGGAAATGTTAATGACTAAATCATTTATAGAGTTATCTCTCTTTGCCTGTCATGGGAAAACTATTCACAAAGTTACTGAACAATCAGTTATCATGTTGGACTGAACAGAACGGTGTATTTCCTGAACTTCAAGTAGATTTAGATTTTAGAAAGTGTTATTGCACGCAGGATCAAATTTTGTATGGAATATACCAAAAATATATCAGCAAGGCAGGTAGTCGCTTGTATTGCGCCTTCGTGTATTTTTCCAAATTTTTTTATAAAATTGCTCGTGTACTACTGTGGAAATGATTACATAACACTGGAGTCCATTGAAATGTCTTAATAAAATTGATAGTCTGTGGACAATAAGTAACGCACTTGTATAAAATATCCCAAAGGCCTTACTAATTACTTTAAGTGTACTGTTGGCACCAGACAGTCTTGTATCGTCAGTTCATTTTTATTCCCTATATACCTTGACGAATTTCTGGTGTGCGTAAAAGATTATGATAGTGATGTATTTGTATCAGAGAGTGTCTCGCAAATTTCTTTGTTCTCCGCAGATGATATTTTATTGTAAGCTGAATCAGTTGTTAAAAGAGCATGCCACCCAAAAAACAACCTAATTTGTATCAATTTAGATCGAGTAGTTCTACTCCATAACGACACGTACGGTTGCGTTACCTGACACCTGACGGCAGACGGAGGTGTTGAAATTATCCAATGACGTCATCGGTTTCACAAGCAGTCTGTTCAGCAGTTCGCAACACGGGTAACTGGTGTCACCTTATCGCTTGAAGTCATCGTTTAACACCAATAAATCAACAAACTTCGATGTAAATTCCTTAAAAATACACCGAGTTTTTATAAAAACGTGTTGTTTTATTTCGCTCTTACGGATTTATTGGTATTTTGGACACAAGGTTCTAGCCTTGTTCGGCAGGCTTAGAAGGTCCGTAGCAGGAGTTTGGGGTCTGTTCGGAGATAATTTCGAAGTATTTTCCGTGAGATACAGACAGGAGAACCTAGATCGGTATTGTTTAGACTTGTGATGTTTTGAGTTCTAAACACAAAACGCGGCCTGCCGAATTGACTCGTTATCCCGGCCAGTGGCTCGGAAACTGATCAGACATCACGAACATAAACCAGCCCAAGTTCAGTGGAAACTAAACTTCCAGTCAAGAAAATACTATGCTAGTGAGCCAAAGTAATGTGCACGTGATTATGTTGGCGAATTAGCCACGAAACTGCAAATCTACTTACTCGTCGGGGGCCGCAAATTCAGGTTAACTTTCCGCTTTGGCTACTGCACCGTCAGGGCAGAAAATGTACATTGAGAATCATTATTTGAGTAATGTAAATGTAAATAAAGATTCCCCTAACACCTGGCTGTGGTATGGAAATCGAGTTGTTTCACAACAGTTTCTGCCAGCAAACACTAAATTAGCATAATCTCACACGGCCTCGGTGTCCCGTCAATTAGTTTTATTGCACCTAAAGCCGGTAACGCAGTGGTTATTCATTGCTGGCTTCTCAAATCATTTGCACTCACAAACACTCCAAAGTCATTACAAATTGCATCTAATGAGACAGGCTTTGTTTCAGTTTTATATAAGTATTGGTTAGGGTGAGAATAATTCACTTTGAAACAGAACACTCAGTAATAAACGCCAACATGGTAACTCGCAATCCCGACTTAGGACGACTTTGAGCTTATCAGTCCCGACTTCGCAGGTGGATCGTTAAGTTTTACAGGCTATCAATTCGAACAGGAATACAGTGATGAAGAAATACTAGAAAGGCGCGGTGAACAAGCTCAGACAACGGAACGTATGGAGTTATTTGGTAAGCCGGCGTTTGTTAGGCACTGTCGACGTCTGCAGGCCACAGACACGGAGATGTTTCATGGCCTCATACTTGCTATTTACAGCCTACATTTCATTCTTCACTACCATGAGTCACTTCCTAAGCATTTGGGACTCTCGAGGAAGTAAAAAAAACGATATAACCGCTTTCGTCGCAGCTGCTTAGTTCGGACAAGCGGGAACGATACACCGCAACATAGCGACAATCACTCTGCATATGAACCACTGACGTCGCTAGCGTCGTTTCTCACCTTCTTCACAGGTTAACGCGACCCCTCTTGGCAAGGTAAGGTCGACCGTATGCGAGGCAATCTAGATATAAAGCGATTAAGACGGCAAAAAAGACTAATTAAATCGGGTGGCATTCTCCTTTAAGTTACAGATGTTTATAAATCGTTTTCATGATTATTGCCTGTCCTGGGGTATGAGTCAACTTTAGGAAGTCTAATACAATTGTTTTAAGAATGGTGTAGCCTCTTGAGATCATGAGGAAAATGATACTTTGGGAGACACCCAGTAGAGGTCATTAAGCCAGTATAAGTACCTTGGCCTCTTTGTCACTCCGAAACTCTCTTAGCCAAAGGCTTTCACTACACATTCAACGCAATGGAGCAAATATCTTCCCTCCGTTTCTGAGTAACGCAATTGGCATGAATCGGGCTGAGTCATTGTAGAAGCCGCAGCTGGCGATTCCAACAGGAAAGAAGAGAGTTCTCCAACCATGATTTCTGGAATCTGAGATCAATCCTTCATACTTGCATTTCTTCCTGACGTATGCGTTGGACAGATGTTCTACTGATGGCACAATCGGATTAATGATGATGATCGTTCGTGAGAATATGGTGACGTCAGGCCATTTGGCAATATGAGGAGGGAATGCAACCTACATGTAATGTCTTCATTTGGGTTTGCCAATACATGTAGTTTAGCATAACGTCTTGTAACATTTAACGTCACTCCCCCTCTCCCTCTCCCATTCACACAATCTCTCTCAATCTGTCTGGCCTCCCTTCCTCCCTGCCACATTCCCTATACATCTCTCTCTCCTACCCTCTCTTAATGGACTCACATCACATTTTCTGAAATTTGATTTTAATGTAGGACTCATCCATTTGCGCCGCTGCCTGGCATGATGGTCGTATACAACCTTGGAGCACTGATGTTGAGAAGAGAACAGTCAATTGGTTACCAGGAGGAATGATGCGTATTGTATACGGTACTACACGCTATGGGAAATCATCGGAAACGTATGTCTTAGAGAAAAAAAATCACTATTTAGTAGCAATGAATACTTTGTTAAAATTTAACTGTAAAACTTCACTTCACTGATGCTCGAATTCTCCAATATTTTAAGCAAAGGCTTGAACTGGATGGGAAGAAAGAAACTTTAAATGTGAAAGACGGATCCAAAATAGGCGAAACAGGGTCCGCGCAATAAAATAGCCGTGCGATGATAAAGACAGATCATTAAGTTTTCCACAAATTCACTCCAGTTAAGATTTTTCCTCGTGGTATTTTAAAATATTTACACTACCAGTCCAATTGCATTTCCTTACAATGTTCTTTATCCCACCATTATTTTTGCTATAAAAAAGCTTACAGGAGTACCTGTTGTTACCGAACATACATGTAAGAGTACAACGCGTTACCGCATTGCCTGTTTGAATAAAGCTTGGCGTAATAACTAAGATCTGGCGTAATTTACGCATTCGCATTGCCCAAACATTTGGTGCCTTGAATACTTCGCAGTTCGTTTGTCTCCCTAGAACCAATTTTGATTTGCCGCCCTTAAATATTATCAACGACACACCGTAGCACTTGCAAAGGATTTCACCATATTTGTTTTGCGCGCGCTTCGATATACATGTATGGGGTTTCTGAGCCAGCATTTTAAGCTGATTTCTTGTCTCAGTGATCATCAAACTTACTTGAACTTGGAAATAAATGGTACACCACGATTGGCCTTGTTGAACTGGCATGTGATGGCTTTCCAAGTAATTATCTCTCCCGGACATATCTCGATTTTTGGTTTCATCCGAAATGTAATTGTACATCCAACCCCTTTTATACTCATGCTATAGGGAGATAGGTGCCTGTGGAGAACTGCGGGTTGTATTATTACTACAACCACTCCATACGAATCGGTTTCCAGCCTATTTAATTTCAAAAAAAAAACAATTCACTCGCGGGGAACGACGCTTGGAATACCTGATAATGTGTTGCACATCTCTCAAGGAAGTCGGTTTTGGAAACGCAACATTTCAAGACTCCATGACACTGTTGGACATAAGTGCAATGCCAAGCAAATGTATGGGTTGAACTATCTGTGCGTATGCTTTTTTGTCACTTATTCGAGGTTGGTTCTGCGCAGTCTAAGGGTCATAACGTAAAATCAAACGGTGAGTGTCAAATATAATGGGAGCCGCGTCGCAAAACAATTATGATGGACGCGGCCAGACTGCGTTTGTCGCAACGGACCGTTCTGTGTCGCGTTTTAAACGTCACAGCTCTTAGGGTATTTGAATTTCAGTTCTAAAACGAATAGGTTTCTGAAAGTGATACGAAAATGTAAATTTCGTGTACCAAGCGACACTCAGATGCTTGGGGTATTTATATAACAACAAATCGATGAAGTTCTTTTATCAAAGTGCTTTGGAACCTACTTCAATAAAAGTTACAGTTTACGACCATTTAATTATAGACATACCTTAAAATTGAATTGATGTTTCACTAAAATTAAACGGTAGTAAATTAAATCTGTTTCAAATATCGGAAGACAACCATGTCTAAATACTAGACATAAGCGTAAAAGAGACTGAATACCAAGAAGAGAGCACTAGTTTTTAAATGAAGAAACATCACAAAGTATGCTTATAAGTGTTAATGTAAAATAATGATATATGTAACACACTTTCATGTATTGTGTGCAGTAAGGTATGTATAGAAGATTGACATAAAAAACTGATGCATCGGAATGTCTTCCGTCCAATTTCGTTCGTTATCTTTTTTTAGCGGCATCTTCACCAGTGCACATCCTACATATTTCTTCACCAGTGAACGCTTATCAGGTAATTCACAGGTTTTCATTTGCACAACTAAGCCGCAGTAATAATATGTGAGGCTGTGCTATGTTGTAAATTACCTCGGAGAGTCCATCTGAATTATAGATTGATACGTTACGATAACTATTGATTTCGTAATAATTCCTCTTTCAAATCTTGCTTCATTGTAAATGGCTTTTACCTTGAGTATCACTAGATTATGAATAAAAATAGTTGTCGTCAAGTCCTGCAAGTGCATGCGTCTTTATGTGAAATAATTGTAGGATATTTCTACTTATAATAAAAGTTCGTATATAGGCGTTGCGCCTAGACTACACAATTTTGCGGCGCGTGCGGGTCTCCCTTTGCATGCATGCGTTTAGACCAACAGTACATGTGTATGGTATGTATTCATTTATTATAGTGGCAAGCGCAATTAATCCAAACATAATGGATATGACATTCGTAAGAAAGATGAGTACCCAGTCCATGTTGGCTTATAAGTCACTTTAACCACACAACTCAGGTGTACCAGAAATGCGACGGTTCCTAAGTTCAAAAGCAGGCTTGATATATTTGACGAATTGCCTAGGGAAATACTGAAACACCAGTTATAATGTATTTAGCCTTCTTAAATCTGCACATTTCGAAAGATAACAATCAAGCACAAATTGTTGCTTATCCTCCACAGAATCTGTGTCACAACACAACTCCTTTCGCTTACATGAGTATTTACGAAACGATCAGTTTCCATGTGCAATGGGAGATTTGCTTCTCTAAACTGGGCCAAAAGAGGTCGCTCGCGACAAGATCAATTAAGTTTCACACACGTCCGTTAAAACTCTTGCTTAAATAAGATATTGGTTCTTAACCTCGGTTTTATTGCAACAGGCTCTGCCCAAACATGTTTCGAGTATTCAAATAGTTTGTTTCAAACATCTACTATTTTACAAGTAATCAAATTATGAGCACAGAACTGCATGCTTATTATGTTAAACAATGTTTGATGACGTCTCTCCAACTATTTCTAACCAACAGAGCAACCCCATAGAAATGTATTATTTAGTAACCTACATGTATCATCACCTGTAGTCATTAATTTGTTACAAAGACGCAACATATTCAATCTATGCGAAATAATGTGTTTTAGAGAATATATTTGTTCCCACGTATGGTGCACGCGCCTAAACACGCGCCTAAGGTTTTATTGAAATCGACCGAGGGGATATTTTGCTATGAATGTACCTTTCTTAAAAGTGAAATTTTGACTTAAAGAGGTTTTTAGGTAAAAATATTAATGGTATATTAATTCCAAAAATATATTCCCTAATCTTTTGCTTTCAGAAAATATATACTTTTACTAGTTGAAAAGCTTAGTTTTGTGATGTATGTACGACTTTGGATGGAGGCCACTAAATAAGGTTTGAGATAAGCGAGTTATTCACAACTTGATCATTGCACATACATTTATACATCTACATGTATAAGCGAACGAACCTCGATTTTCTAGTGACCTGCCATGTTATTTCATCTTCTGGAACCTTCACTGCTACTTTACTATAAGAATACAGCGGGTTTATAGTGTTAAAACGTGTTACAGATACCCTGTACGACATCAGCAGTGTTGTGAACACTAGATCAAAGACCATTCAATGTTTCGGAGGCGGCAATACAAGTTCAAGAGACAGTGCAAAGCTGATTATTGGAGAGTTTGGAAAACCATCGACGAATACCCCTTCAGCTGCACAAACCATGTATAAAAGATATGGTGTTTTCTTTTGCACGTACATTGGAAACAACGAGAATCTTTATTCAAAAGTGATCGCCGTGGCTCCCCAGACGCAAGACAGTAAGTCACATGATAGATCACTAAACCGTTTCTAAAGCACGTACGCACACTGAAATACATATGTTTTAATAGCCAGCAGACCAAACCTTGAGAAGTTTTCCAAATAAAAGCCTGGTAGCAAAGTCATGTTAGACGCAAACAACACGTACATGTACGTATAACAGTAATCTAAGCCTGTCAATATTTGGAGGACGCCAAGCCCAAAATTGATTATTTCTAATCTCTTTAGTCTTGGTTTATGACAGCAATGTAGCTAAGAAAGTCACTGATTCAAAACAATCACGTACAAACCACTATTAGTACATGTTGTTATTGTGAGGCTAATAGATTCACAGTAACCAATGAAAAGCTAGGTCACATACACATATGTATGTATGCTTCCAGGGAAGCCACTTGCATTTGACATATTTCTTAAATTGATCATTGTTTAAACTGGTAAGTTTCGATTCCTCGTGTATTTTTTTCAGAATTATCCATATGTGCAGGTCCAAATTTTCAGTGTTAATATAATAGAAAAGAACTTGCAAAGTACTTAAGTTCTCTAAGGCAGTGCTTGTACTTGAGTGTCCTTTCCGTTCCGACGACCGTACGTTCACAAGCTTACTCAAACAAAACGTCTGATGTAATGTCTGTTCTATGCTCCAACCAGTGCTGCGAAACCTTGACGTGTTATGAACTTCTGAAACACGTTCAGCAACTGTTACATTCGCTGATTCCAATAACCTGCTGTCTTTATGTCTGACTCTCTATTGCCATCGCTGTAACAGCTGATTCTTTTCACTGCAACTTTTAAGTGCTTAACTGTTGAACTACTTCACTCCGACTGCTGAACTGCTTTTCCTGACGAATACAAACCCGTGCTTGGTTATTTATAGACTAATGCAATCGGGCAAATCACAAGAAAGGTCTATGTTCGGCGGCCACTTTTGGTGAAAAATGGAGGTTGTCACATAACTGTAAAAGCTGGGTTGTTATAAAGTACCATCAATCCAAGTTTGCAATCTAAAATATTTTGCCCAAGAACCACCGAATAAAATTTCATGGCCTAATGCATCACAGTTGTATAAAAAGGTACGTACACTACAACTTATGGTCACAGCCCACTTCTATCGTTAGGTAGCTGTTAATTTAATAAATTATTGATCAAATTGAACAAGTATCACATACTAAAGTAAGAACAGTTATTACCGTGCTGATCAAGTTGTTCTAAATGATGATACATTGCGTATCTTAACACAGTATAATGAGAACTTCTCTTGCAATATGATTTTGACAAAAAGAAAATGACAAATAACAACTTTTTTTCAAAAACTTTAGCGCTGCTATTTACCTACTTTCCAATATATTCACCAGTTGGTCAAAATAGCGCAATAAGGTCCAGTAACAAATATTACTGGTTGGTGGGTACGTACCCCACACACACAGTCAATCAACGTCAACTTGTGACTAAGCTACAAATGTATGGGATTGTCTCGAGTTTTGTGCTGCCTCTACCTGTTGGTTTGTTCCAAATTGTCTTGAGAGATAGAGAACCTGACTCTGCAACATCAGTTGTCACATGACGTGTCTTCTAGGATTTTACCAGCCAAGTCCTGTGTGGCATTTTATTATCTACAAATTTGATAATGTCCATTGTTTTTTGTCAGACTGGAAGCAAGTTTGAAATATCAGTATTATTTATGAAAACAGCAGTATGTAAAAATACTTTTGGGCAATACTTTGTAGCCCAGAGGTTGAAGGTACGTACCTGTAAACTACACAGGGGTACGTACACTGCATTTCAAAGGACTTGTCATGTTTATAAAAAATATTAGAATCTGCTGAGAGTTAGTTCATTTACCAAATCTATTCAAAGAAAACAAAAAAACGGCATGCAAGTGTAAATTCTTTGAAAACAGGCACATGTTAAAATATACGGATACGTACACTACACAAAATGCTAATATTTCACTGAAAACAAAATAATATATTTGTAATTAACATGGCTACTCGTAACTCTAAATGTGTATGAAGTTCATAGACCAGAACATGCATAAATTTCTCATTGTCTGATTTTGGTGATTCTTTTTTAATTTGCTCAACTTAATACCTCTTTGCATATAGGATTCAGTTGGCATTTGGAAAGTGACCAACAAACTTATTTTATACCGTAACACTGTCAACTCTCGAATATGTCACTTGGTTGTGACTTAGCCGAGTGTTCTAGAGCTTTTCACCAGTTCAAGCACTTTCTAGAGCTTTCCGGAATCTACCCAATTATTCTACAAACATATACTAGTCTACAGAATATTCCAGACTGGATTAATCACTGTCATGCTAGTCTTCGTGAAAGTTCCACACTATACTGTAGTAAACAAATTACATCATCACTGTACTGAAATCAGGGGTCGTATTCTGACACCTTGAAAATATTGATTTAAATGGGGAAGCAATGAAAACTGCTCGTGTTGTAAAGTTCAAAATTGTCTTTTATTCAAAATCACGTGTTTCTGTCAATTGCAAGGCGTTCTTTTACAATATAAGGTCATAAAGACATAACCTTAGAAACTGAAATTTACGGTACATGTACACATACTGTAGCGCAACAAAACTGAAATGTTCAGAGCCCTTAAAATAATTGGGTATGAGGCATAGCACATGTCGAATCCGAAGAACTAAGACTGCGCTAGAGAAGGTGGTTTTTGTTTTTTTCGCCCCTCCTCAGTCTAGCACATTCAAATTTGTAATATGACAATACTATTGACATGAGATGCACTTGGCACTCTTTACTTGGAAGTGAAATTGTCCTCAAGAAAAAATCGAAAAACTAAATACTTATATTACTTATAACTTGCTTATTGTTAAACAGTGTGCACATTAGTGTTTGAAAACATTGAAAGGCAATTGATTTGGAAACAACCGTTACACAAAATGAATACTTTGGGAAGATGGAAAAAGCGTTTTCTTACCAAATTTTTTTATTTTCCTCAACTTTTGCCTTTTCAGTCTTTCCTATTTTGTAATTTCTTACAAACATGAAAAACGACTGATTTTACTACTACCTAATTTACAGGTACAAAGAAACAGAATCAAATCTAAGTCAGAAAAATTTTCATAAGTACGGCGTCAGGCGTCCGACGCCCGTTGCTGCACATGTATTGCCAAAACTCCTTTATGTATGATCATGAAATTTTGCAGAAATGTACCTTTTATAGATGGGACGGCATGAACAAAGTTTCGGACCGTTCAACAGTGTGCCCCTAGTGGCAATTTTATTTTTAACGTTTGCCACTGTATCTTCGATGTTCCTAAAAGGATCCTCAAGAAATTTGGCAAAGAATCTATTAGGGAGGTGACGCCACTTTCACGTTTTCAAATGGAATTGATGCATATTGCACCACCTGGTTGATTGTTTCTAAAATGACAACCATCAAACTCTAATTTTAATGATTTTGGCCGGCTAACCACACGTTATCTAGAACAGGGTTATCATTAAAGCTGGATGACAGATTTTGTGGTATTTTCGTAATTTGAATCATGTAACCAATGGTCTTTCATACTATTGGTAAAAACGTTAACGAAGACATGCTTTTATTCACAGTTTTATTCACTCCTGACAATGTTACAATACGAGCAAGTGTTGGTGACAATGTGACGTTCAACGTGTCCGATACCAGATGGAACTGTAAACACATGATACGTTGGACCAGAGATGGTGACCCCAAGCCACTTTGGAAAGGGAAACCTCAAATGCACTTGAGGGTAAAAATCGAAGATAGCGGCGTTTACAAAGTTTACTGTGAAGGTGGCCCTGAACCGTGGCCAACGATGATACGTCTAATCGTAAGAGGTTAAGTATCACGCCAAGTTGCGCGAAACAATCTTTATTCGGTTGTTTCGTCAAGGTGTAAAGCTGAAGTTCGGTTGTTGAGCCATGTTGCATAGCTTGATCGCGGGAAAGTATATTTGGTGCTACTTATCATACAATTGGTAAGATTTTACTGTTGTGTCATGTCCACGCAAAGTCTACTGGGATTGCCTAGGTGTTAAGAAAAAAGAAACAGATTTTTAAAGATGGTAATAAAGTTACTTAACTATATAAAACAACAAAATGCCATGACCGGGCGGCCACTAATGGTACAATCAGCTAATGGCACATTTAAGAAATCTTTGCACTCAACAGTCGTAAACAATATACAAAGACTACCGTGAAACCGCATAGTTAGTAATGATACGGCCACAACCCGAGACGTGTACACTGTATATGTCCAACAACGTTGGCCTATATGAGTGATGATAATTATGGGCTATTACATAGAAATTCGTGAAAAGCAAGCTGAAAGTACCAAAGTTAAACTTTAGCACTTAATGAACACTCGAAACAGGAGACTGGCTTTAACATTTACATTCGATTTCATAAAGGTACTTAAAAAACCATGTTCAATTCTTATACATGTACCTGGTCTTCCTAAACCTGGTCTAATTTTAGACTTAACTTGTACATGTATTTCCCAGCGTGTTTATTTTGAAAGACTGAAAGTCTGGTTTTGTTAGACCAGGGAGTGGGTTCAGTAAAACCATGTGTAAAGTATCCAAGCCACCCTACTGTGTCGACTAGGATTAACTCAAAGAGACTATTGAAGTTCTTCAATGAAACCTCGATGATGTGAGTATAAATGGTACACAGAAGTAGAATAAGCACAGACGTTGTTGGAAATGTTTTGATTATTCACTTAGGTCGGTCTTATTGCAAAGTAACTGGAAAACACAAGGCATTTTTGTAAAAAACAGCGGTCTTATTCATATATTGCCCAGGAAGCAATAACTAGATATTTTGAAGCAAAATCCCAACAAATTATTTGAGACATAACGTTAAGTTTTCATAAGTTTAAATAAAATCGGCTGGGGGATATTTTGCTATGAATGTACCTTTTTTGCACATGAAAATTTGACTTAAAAACGCGGTTACGTGACAATAATAGAGACACAATAGTGAGAAACATATTTTTAGAATTCTCGATTATTCTCTTTTCTGAAAATATATCAATTTCTTCACCGAAATCGCGACAACTTACTGCAAAATGACTCTGTTCACAGATAAACAAATTAGTGTCTAGGCAAAATAGCGTCACACAAAATTTCGATTTAGGTGCCCAATACTTCTGACATGTTTATTCAAAATTGAAAACGCCCAGCCTACATTTTTCTAGTTTACTTTGAAAACTATTGTGTATGGAGCACCTGTCGAGAATGCTACGAAAAAACTGTTCAAAGTTGCGCACGCCTGCCGACACTCGGACGGCAAGACCGCAGTACCAGCTGATAAACTTGGGGAACAGACGTATGTATATAAAATGAGGAAAGGTTCTGGAGGTATAAAGGCTATTTTAACAACAGCTGAGCAAGTGTAAAAAGAGTCATCGGGATTGAGAAGAACAGTCATTTCCCGATTTTCTAAGCACTGAAAGTCACAAAGTGATTAAGTAAAAACCTGTCCTTGTCACGGTAAGGCCGTTTGTGACGTTGAAACACTGTTCAGCTGCTTGTTAGGCGTGAGCCAGCAACGCAAGATTGCCGTAGCTGATGCCTTTCATTACCAGTTGATCGCGTCCAGTCCCTACATCCGTAATCATCGACGTATACGGCCGTTTTGTCGAATATCTCAATGTCTCTATCACGAATCATTCTGCTGCAGATGTGTTGTTTATTGATGCTCGTCATTTGGTTGGATCATAGAAGAAAACGAAAACATTGCCAACGCATTTTATTTAACATGTGCATTTTTGAATAATTGTTGGTACCTGTTCATTCTATGTGCGTCGTTTTTGTTACGTAATTTAAAAACGCAGTGCCTTCATACCCATTTCAGTTTGTCCTCGTGGAAAGTATGGTGGCTATTGTCAACATTCGTGTCCAATCTGTATGAATGGTGGAATCTGCCACGATATCACCGGGAAATGTATTTGTCCACCGGCATTTAAAGGAACGACATGTGAGGAAGGTAACATTTCATTATCACGGTTCTGGGTGCCTGAAATTGGCGATCGTGGGATTATTGACAGTACCGAGAAAGCAAATAGCACGTGAAAAACAGTTTCTCCGGTTACACTCGTTTATCAAATATTTCTAATCAGTTTCAAAGAATTTTACAAATATACTAGTCTCTAAATGGAACTGACAATGATTGCGACCGGAACTACACTAGTTTACCCAAAGCCCCTTACGACTTTGTAGGCAAAGTATTTACAGCTACTGGAAATCTATCTGGAGTAATTACATGTATGTATTTCTGTAACTAAAGGGACTGAAACTGTGTTGTGTCATGTGTTTAACAACACAAATGTATCGTGTCAAAATAGATATTTTGGTTCAGATGTAGTTGGTCTTCCCCCACCGTCGTTGCTCTTTCCTTGGCCACCTAAATCTTCCGACGAGTAGTGGATGAGTTTTTGACAGAAAAACTGGTCACTACGGCCGACAGCCTGACAATTATCGCAGTATAGTAGATAATGGCTTCAAAACTCGCCAATCGGAGCTACATTTATGGATCCGATAAAAAACTGCCATCATGCTATGTATCAGGTATGAAACCAAGGCATTAACTAAAGTCGTAAGTAACCCTTGAAGATTTAACAAATGTTGTAAAGAGTTTAATTCCAAATTTCGGTAGTCAGGTAAAATATCAACTTTCCTCACAGACGCATTTGCTCTTCCTAAGCAACAGCACCTCGTTCTTAATTATCTTTTCTTTGAATTAAAATTAATAATTGTATATTGTCTCGAATACGCTTGATGGAAAGTGACACACGAACACGCCCTAACCAGTTATTTAAAGACATTCTCGGCAAGAAAAGTTCAAGAAGTCTATCCAATCCAACAATAAAGTTGTCGATTGACCAGGAAAAATAGAACTTTTTATTTCCATTGGGTACGCTACTGAAACGTCTGAAATAACGCTACCATGACGAACGCTTAAATAGTAATTGCCTACTAATAACGAACCCACAAATAGAAATAGAAATGCGGTCACGCCATATCATTAAACATTTTGAAACTCATGGATTTCCCATTCTAAGTAATTTTAAATAAAAGCACTTAAAATGTGCTTGAAATAATCAGTGTGCTCTGACAACGCTTAAACATTTACAGCGCAACGTAAATCTGGCCTACATATAGATTATTACATGGCGAAGTCGTTATCCCCCCGTTATCTAGAGCCCGAGTGGATTTTGGAGAATTATCGCCCGAGGGGCGTTAGCCCCGAGGGTGATAATTCTCCAAAATCCACGAGGGCTCTAGATAAGGGGGATAACGGCTGAGAACATGTAATAATCTATTTATACCACATACTAAACGAGAAACATTGCAATGAATCGATTTACCTTTTCTGACTCTCCACGGCTTTGTAACTACTTTCTAGGTCAGAGGCCC
>NMRA01000060.1:42491-90073 GCA_002633005.1 Phoronis australis | reverse complement strand
AAAAAATATTCATGAATGAAACGGATATCAATATAAAGAAGAAAGTTTTAATATTTCGATGGCATACTTTTCATTTTCCACCACTTTTCATCATGCTAATATATATGAGCTTCTGAAAATCATGAAAAATGGCAAAATTTCGCTCTTGTTGAATTTTGGATATATTGGTAAACCATGGCTTATGTATTGTAAACATAGTGACGAATGAGAAACTGCATTTAGGTTGATCCAAAATTCATACAAAATCACAAAATTCAAACTAAATTTCATCGTAAATGACTGAGAATTCAACTGGTGAAAAGAATTATCCATTTAGCTCAACCTTTTCTTTGGGCCAAACTCCTCGATTCGTGTGTACTGTTGAACTGTGCCAGCAAGCGGGCCGATCAACAACTTGTCAAGTTAATTCAGACACGTTTCGTATCAACAATCCGACTTGAATGGCTCGCATACGCGATTTAGTTTGCATTAAACACAACAAGTTAATTTCAAACTCAAAAATTTGCTTGACGTGCGTGAAATAAAAACCAAAGTTCACCTTCGTTACTATGCTTAGCCATGAGACCGGAAGTTTGGAATCCTGCTCACGTACTTTTGCGTTAGGCCGCGAGACTTCACGGAGTCGCGAATCTCTTTACTAATATCTATGATGGGATACAAATAGGAGTCTTTTCGTGCAACGTCCCTAATTTAGGAACTAAGTCCATCTGGCGTCCAGCTTTCATTTTCGTGAGGGTTCGTTATATTTTCCTGATGAATACTTATTATGTTCGTTTTGGCCGAAACATGAGGATAAAATTGCGTTATAAAAACACATATGGGTAAAATTGACGATCATTATTTTAGAAAATTCCGTATTTCTACCAGTACGCGACGTTCCACAACTTCCACTGAGCTGTATTGTGAAGAGAATGGATACATATAACACGCAGAACATATTACGGAAAAATTACTCACAATGTGAATAGCTGGATGTCATATGATTTCGGCATTCTATTGAGTGAGGGTTTGTGTTCTAAAATTTTGAAAATTTTCCTTTACTAACAAACGGAATTTACAAGCATCGTGACCTAATGTACCAACGTTGTCAAAATCTATCTCGTGACCGGTATCTATCACATAGCTGGTAACATAACTGTTTTTCCTTAAAATGTTCATTAAGTTTCAAAATCCGACAGGTCATGCCAATATTTGATGCCGTTACAGTCAACACAGCTCAACCAATACAAAACATTAGATCGCTTACATGTATGTGTCGGTGTCCGGAATTGTTTGGATCTATTGAGAGACCTAATGCTCTTGTTAGTAATCAATAGACAATTGAGGCAAACGTGGAACTTGTTAGTAGTTTTACTACGAATAGGTTTAGGTCTCTTAATAGATCTAAACAATTCCCCAAGGCGACACAAGCTATCTAATGTTGTGTATTTTTATAGTTGTGTTAACTGTAACGCATCATATGTTGGCATGACTTGTCAGATTTTGAAACTAAAACTTAATGAACTTTTTGACAACGTCAAAATTTTAGATCACGGTACTAATAAATTCCGTCTTTTTGTAAAAAATAACAATTTTAGGGCACAAACCCATCTCAATAGAATGTCGTCATCCCATGACATTTAGCTACAGTCTCTGAATTTTTACAACCGAGTATTTTGCCTGTTGTACGAATTCATTCTCTTAATAATACAGCTCAGTGGAAGTTGCTAAACCCCGCGTTCAGTATTGGTAACAAAGGGGGAATTTTACAAAATCTTAGTTTTATCCATATGTGGTCTTAGAACTCAACGGGTTGGCGAATTTACAGAGGGGCCTAACCACTTTTGTCCTCTGGAGGCAATTTTATTTTATGTAGTTGGCTTTTAAATCTGTGTAGTTCCTTGAAGTATTTTCATGAATTTTGGCAAATAAGAGAAGGCAACGCCGCCACCTTGTTTTGTCTTCTTAGTGGCCGTTTGTTTTGAATTCGTTGGCACACACCTCTCTATTCGTTAAACCGCATTAAGGATGATTATGAACATCGCTTTAATGCCTTCCTACTGGAAGAAGACGGCTGATGGTGATTTTAAGATGGCCCAACTACTATGGCGCTTCTTAGTGGCACTTTTTATTTTCTTGGCCATCTCGGCTGCCTGTCATGAACAAGTGCAGAAACATTTTTCTTCTGTATTTTCGACGTTCCTTGAAGGATTTTCATGAAATTTTGCAAATGTCATTCTATTAAGCAGTCGACACCGCCTTCTCGTATTCGAATTCACATATGAAGCTCGCCTATTGGTCTAGGCAGTTAAAGGGATAATTTTCCACTGTTCTTTTAAAAAATAAAACGAGACACGTGGTCTGACTCTTAGTGTGGCCGCCATCTTGTATTTAAATATCACCACCACGTCGTTGTGAGTTACCAGGGGGTAGTCAGAAAAGATGTATAGTCGGAAATATGTTGTAAGTGCTGAGTTCAAATTTGTGATCATGTGATGTCATGACAGAACATTAATTATGACTTCCAAAAACGGACGATTTTAGAAAGTACGTATTCTCTGTCACTGATGCCATGAGCTATGCATTTCATTTCATAAGGATGTTTTGGGTTGATGGAATTCGAATGAGGCTACTAAAACATGCAGAAAAGATTTGTTTGTGTCTTCTGTGTATTCAGGAGACCATGGCACGTCATTGAAACTGGTTTTAATATTTTGAGGTCTCTCGTTATGCATGGCTTCACATGGTAAATGTGATCCAAGGGATAGTAAATGTGCACTCACTTCTGGTAATCTTCACAAGGAATGGCACAGCTTGTGATAATGATTTCTTGCAAGACCCTACACAGTTGCATAGGTCTGTACACGGTGGTCTGCACGATGTTTACATCCAGATCTGGAGAGCTCCTAACAGTACTTCGAAGCTTCTGGTTGCAGAGACCATAGACCCACAGAACCATTTCTTCTCTTGCCCAGCTCATTCATCAGACAAGTTGTTGCTGTTTAAAGAAGACTTGGTTCCATACATGTCTTGTCTGATAAATAACTCTTTTCACGTGCTCTCTTAAGGCTGCCTCAGTTAATGGAAATCAATCTATTTGAGGTCTTTTGCAAACAGAATCTTCCGAAAGGTGTTAACCTGCAAACAGTCATTTGTCCTGCCATATTGCAGTACAACAAGTCGTTGAAGAACCTCAAAATCTCCATCTAACTCAGATTGGCCTGCTTGAAAGTTTGTGAAATGATGCTGTTGTTTCACAGAACGTCTTCCAAGTGCCCCCATGCTTTCTTATTTCCTTTGAAATCAAATGACGACATGGTGTCACAGCCGGACATCGGGTGAAAGAAAAGAAGCGACTAAGACTTCATAGATCAAAGAAGTGATGCAATATCGTGAGTTGGATTAATCTTTCTTTACACCGAAGGCAACTCACAACTCTTCAAGTACAAGGTCACAAAAGTCAAAACACTGTTAGCACCACCACACCAGTGTCCGCTTCGGCATGGGCTATGTAAACAATGATCAGTCTGGTGTCGCCTTCTTTGTGGTTACATGGAACAATCATGTTCGCAGCATCGACGTCATCATTGGAAACAAGTCCATTCCGTTGAGTAGATGCTACATTACTACCTTTCCTGGGTATCAAGGTCGGCAATGTACACTGACTGCAAAAGGTGCAGTTCGTGCTAGTTTTGAGCTGCTCTGAGGAAACTGTTCCAGTTCTGGGAGAAATGAGTTTGACCTTGACACCTTCACACTACTGCCGGACCCCTTTTTCGTCGAATTGAACTTTTTAAGCTGTCAGGTATGTGTCCCGAACTACGTTCAATTGCTTTAAGGATTCAAGGTCTCTCCTCACGATGTAGGACAAGAAGACGCATTCAGTATATTCGCAGAAGGTTTTGTAATCCTTACCTTCCAACATATTAACAACCACAAACCCTTCGAAGATTTTGCCATGAATAACAGATGATGTATTTCCCAATACGGTCGATTAGGTCTGATTTGACACACTGTAGAATCTCACCCATATCTGACAGTGATGGTGGCGATGGTTAGTTCTCGTATTTACAAAACTCGTCAAGTTCTCCTTGTCTGGATTGACAAGAAACATATCCTGGAAAAAACACTGCAGTCGTTTTTCATCCGGTGCACACGCTGTTCCAAGTCGTTCATAATCATCGTGATTTGTACTATAAGGTGTTTTGGCGGCTGCACCTATGTCTTTATCGAATATCATCAAATAACTACCAATAGATTACCAATTTACAAGCTCAAACACAGGGCAAATTTAGTAGCCTATCTCTTAGCCTAGTAACATTCAATGTTCCGGAGAAACATTTCTCTTCGATCCAAGATTAGTACATTTTGAGATCAGACGGGCGAAACGGGCAACGTGTCACTACACTGGGAATTTTAGATGAAAAAAATCAGCAAACACCAAACGAGACTTTCACATGTACTGTGTGTAAGTTGTTCTTCGGTGTGTTGATAAATTCACTGTACAAAGCAGTCAGAAAACTTAAGTGATATTTTGCATCTAAAGCAAGCATGTCTCCTTCTGATACTTTCCCCGGTACCTTAGTGTCCTGTGGTGTCATAACATAATTACGCACTCGCATGTCAATTGAATCCGGTTGTGCTCTGTGCAGTTTTTCACTCTCGCCACTTTTACTACAGAAAAGTAATCATCTTAATGCTGTAGTGATCCTGTATTGTAAAGTTTTTGGTGGTTTTGTTGTATTTTCATCTTCGCTGGCCTTTCATCTCATCGCTTACTAGTTTCTGTCAAAGTTTGTAACACGATTTTTATGCCGCACAGCTTTGTTTTGTTTAAATGTTTCATCCATGACATAGCCACGATCTAGACAATGGATATCAACGCCTGGTGGCAGGGAATTAAGGTTATTTAGTTTTAAAATGTGACTTGCCTCTTTTTACCTTTGAAGGAGTCCAGAAGAGGTGAACAAGCGCTTTTTTGGCAAATAACATACAATTACTATTGTGTTCTTTCTTGATTGAAGCTACCCTCGTTGTCACACATGATTCCAACATTAAAAATTACAGTTCTTGGCCATTGCAGGAAAGGAATAAATGAATAAATAAATAAATAACAAATGCCACCATGGGACTAGACATTGTCTGTATTTTTAGACATTGCGTCCGTTTTTGAGGTCGTTCCCCATTATCTTCATCTACATGAATTGCAATCTTACAGTTTCTCAGGCGCTCTCCTCTTACTTTTAAAATCATATCTGAAATGTCCAAATGGAGGGTGTCTTATCATCCTCATCACCAGGTTTCGTAAATGCTGGAGTACCACAGGGTAGCGTACTAGGCCCCGTACTCTTTTTACTGTACATCAATGATCTTCCAGACACAATAAACTCTAATACATTCTCATATGCTGATGACACTGTAATTTTCTACCCATTCTCAAAAGAGCATACCCATGACTCCTTACAATTGCAAACTGACCTAAAAGTCTATGACTGGTCTTACAAATGGAAGGTGAAATTTAAGCCTGAACAAAGTGTTGATCTTGTATTTTCTAAGTTTAATAATACTAATTACCAAACAAATCCAATGCTGGAAATCACTCAATGGGAAAGTTATTCCCAATAAATTCACACATAAACACCTTGGCTTGCTACTAGACCTGTTGCTAACTCGTTCATAAAGTACAACAATTAATCAATCTTACTAGAACTGTCTATCGTCATCTCAACTTCATGCATCTTGAAACTTTGTTCAAGTCTTTAGTACTTCCACATCAAGATTACTGAGACATAATCTACCAATCGGGAAACGCTGGCATAACAGGAGCATACAAAGGATCCAACACAATCAAGGCTCTAAACAGTCTCAACTGGAGCAAACCAGCAACTCGTCGCACAGTCCACCTGTCCATGCATACATATAAAGTCTTAACCAACATAAACAATTATTCAACCAAAATCCTCTTTGACTCATACAAGGGACTTAACACGAGGACTGCGGCAAAGTAATATATATATATATACTGTACACTATCCCATCTTCCCTTAGCCAAGCCTTTAGGATATCTACAATATTAACTTGCATTGGCAACAGGAATTCCTTACCATCCAAAATAAAAAAAAGCATTTCAGTTGTCACTCTCGAAAATAACTTTAAAATGCATACCATTACTCAAGACTTGCCAGTCCCATTGACATTCCAACTTCCCCGCAACCATGTAATAATCCTATACAGAACAAGATGCGTTACACTCCTAAACAACGAGAAATTTTGACATAATTTTAATAATATTTCGCCTCTGTTTTCATGTGGAGACACCGATACAAATGCTAATCTTTTCTTTGCTCATGAGGTATGCAGGGAGCAGAGGGTACAGCTTTTCGAGACACTCGAACAATACCCCAATGTTTACAAAAAAATCTGAAATTCCGCAATTGTACACAACTGTTTTTTCTATATGGATGTCAAGAACTCGAGACAAATGAAAATATGGTTTTATTCGAAAAAGTATCAAAATTTCTTTATAACATTACATCTCTGCGTGAGTGGATAGTAGTCACATGTGTATGAAAATGATTTATTTATTTTACATTCGTAATCATATGTCATTGAAATCTTAACATCGGTTTTTTTAATTTATGTGTTATTATATAATAACTGTATATAGATTTCTTTGTAGTTATTTAACCCAGATATAATGCCTCTTGGCGCTTTCTGGATTATGTATATTCATTGTATTGAAGATTTTGTAATAAACATTAAAAACCAATGTCTATAATGTAACTTTTCAACAACAAAATCAATATCCAAAGTCTGAATGTTTGGAAATTTTTAAAAAGGAAGCGCATCACGTGCACCTTACCGTTTGTCAATTCAATTAAAATAATTTGAACGCTTTCAAAGTTGTGCTGAAAATAATGTGTAAGCCCAGTGGTCTATAAATTGGTATCAGACTGACAGCCGTGCACTAAATTTCTTGGAAAAACTAAACACTCCAGTTTTATCACAAATTTCTTTGGTTTTTACTAATAAGGTACTGACGTTGTCACGGAACTGATATTGCGGGCAACAATGTTAATTTTCTAAATACTTTAGTGTTTTTTTGATCGCAAGGTATAGAATTCAATTTTCACTGTCATCATATTTAAATCCAAGATGGCGACCAAAATCAGAGCCAGATGACTTTCATATTTTGATTTTCTGAAAGAGCGCAAACATACATGTATACTAGTGACAAAATTTTCACGCTTTTTTAAAAAGTGAACGATCCGTCTAAAAATAAGTCTTAACTGACTAGACTGCATTGACTGTTTTTTATTGTTTTCGAGTATGATTGTTAACGTTTGCCTCTCTATCGGTCAAATCACTCTAAGGGTTATTCTTAAAATTGTCATATGTTCATTCTGGGAACTGCGTGGCTGACGGAAATTTTTGAATGGGTCTTAGTGCTGTGACGTCCCCTTGTGTCAAGTTCATTTTTTGCCTATGGCTCAATACAAGTTGAGAGATCGTCAAAATTTGGCATGTTTCTATTGATTACAGTAGATCTGACATGGAATTTGGGACATACCCAATTACTGATAAGTCAACTAATGTCAATATTTTGTTTTTTAGGCGTTTGCCTTGATATCTATCAAGTTCAATGGATGTGCATTAAATTTGGCAAAAAATACTATCACGTAGACAACAAACCTGCCCTGTATCGCATGATCAACTCTGTAGACCATTGTAGGGTTTTGGTGGTTTTGAGTCCTTTGTCTTCTGCCTCCCTGTCCACCAAACTTCTTGAAGTATCACAATGAAATGCAAGTGGTGTGTCGCTATTGAGGAGAACACTTTTGACTTGCTTTGCACAGTCTAGAGGCCATTTTTAAGTTAACTATCATTACTCTATTTGGTAGGAATGTTTGAAAAAACTATTAATATCCTGTAAGTGCGGTTTACACGCAGCAGACGGTGGGTGTATATCAATGCCCTGCGTTGCTTTGGAGACTGAGTCCACTAGGTCACCTTCAATCCGACCATGTGTGTTCCTTGTAAAATTGTTTTTACATTTGTTAAGAAAACGCCATTATATATTTCAGTCTCTCTTTAATAACATAATTTATCTGTCGCCCACTTAACTCAACCATCTTACTTGATGGAATAAAAATAGTATATGCAAACATGTAGTATAGGCCCACTAAATTCTTTTTTATGTTCCTACAAGGAGATTAACTGCACGATTGCAACGTTTTGGAACTTAGGAAGACTATTGCAAAAGGAGCGTATTTCTTTATCTTTGATTTGCATTCGTCCGCAACAAGGACCCTTCTTCAATCATGCTATGTCCAAAGGCATATATTACATGAAGGGGAAATGCTTTGTTGACTTTTCGGTTTATTGTTTGTTTGGTGTTTTTGTTTACAGCATGTGGTCCCAACCTTTTCGGTAGAGAATGTACCACAACCTGTGACGAAAGCGGGGCAGACAATGGTTGCAAGGCCAAGACCATCTGCACTCTTGATCCTTATGGATGCTCGTGTGCGGCAGGCTTTCATGGAGTCAAGTGTGACCGAGGTATACCTATTATGCATCATGATCACCAAAAACGTGTTTCAATGAAATAGCTAGCGTCCTTTTATCACGTTTGACAACGTTCTTCCCTCATTAACGAAATTCAATTTCTACGAGCTCAGTAGTGTTGGTTTTCTTTCACGTACCTCAGTAAGTACTCGTCAAATCGTAAGGCAAACGTTTAATTGACTTAAGGCAATAGTACAACAAAAACCTGTGTTACTCTCATAGAATCTGATATTAGTCTTATTATTGATAACGTTTTATAGCAAAAGTTTAATAGCTTAAGATGTTTAGCGCTTGGCATGGGCTCGTGACTGTACAGGTTGTATTAAATTAGCAAAAAACTCCCCCCTGTAACTGACCCTGAATTATAGTATTCCGGAGAAAAAGCTTTCGTAAGAAACAAAGTGTGATGTGTGCGGTTTGTGAGAAAAGAAGTGGAACGCGTAAGCAAGGAAATGTGTTAAAAGTATGTAGGACCCCAGGACAGATATCCAAATTCGGCTAACGCAATTCGTAACATAACGTCCGAGGATTGATATGAAATTTTCAGATACTATGCAAACTCCTCCAACGTGGCTGTAACAGGACTGTACGGCAACTTTTTTCCGTTGCTATCTCCATCGATAGACTTATTAACTCTATCGATGGAGTTAATAAGTCTATCGATAGAGTTAGCAACGGAAGAAAACTTTGCCGTGCCGTCTTGTCATAGCCACCGTACTCCACAATGCTGTTATGAATAGTTTTCAAAATTATCCAAAATTGGAAGCGATTTTATCAAAAATGAACTGATAATGGAGAAAATTTCATATGATTTCGAGATTCCATCTTGAAGACTTCTGCCAAACGAAATTAGATTATGTTATTGATACACTTGTTTTGCACCAGGCGCGATGATCATAGTCGAAAATCAATCTCTACAAGTTTCTACTTTCAGAAAATAGAAGGTTTTACTCAGTTAAAATTGACACTTGTGTAGATATTTGTCTGATTGCACAGGCTTGTCGATAAGTCCTACATAACATAATGTACATGTAAAGGACACTGTTAACACTCGAATTGAAAGCTTTCGAGGTATTAGTAACACAATAGGTCCGTCCATACTTCATGCAAATGAAGATCGCGCGCACGTATCGATATTAATAGTTGTCAAGGTTTTCATTCATTTTTGTCCATCAGGCTGGTTGTTTTGATACTTACTCGTAAAACAAAACGTTTAAATTGAATAGCACAAATGATTTGATAAAAAATCAATTTGACTTTCACACAGACACTTCGAAGAGCGTTGGCATGGAGAGTCAAAACTGAAAAAAAACTCGGAACCAAAAATGAAACCAGAATTTATCGTCAGGAACTATAATGTATCACTTCAAAACCAAAAGTTAAACCCGGCCAGGATAGAAAATTTATCACGCCAGCGCAGCGAAGTTTCATGTCAGGACCATCTACTATCCGACATTGATGATCGGCTGTAGTACTCAAAATTAATGTGCTCAAAAGGAAAAATGTATGCTGGCTTCTGTAAACCGTTGGGAAGAAATTCAACCTCCTTGTCACGGTAATGTGACTCTTGTCGGCGGGACATTGTTGAAAGCTTGGCCATTGTGTACCTAGTACCGAAGTGATCACTTTAACGGGCCAATAATTGTGTATGGTCACGTGGTCTCTTAGCATGAACATTTTCTGACGCCATAAATTTTTCTGTCTTGTGAATATAAATCGGTAAATAAAACAACAAGAATGGATCAACTGAAATTTGAAATTTTCGGATGTAACAACTTCCTTTATCAACAAAAACAGAAATAAAGTAAAATCAAACACAAAATGACAATTGACATATAAGATATGGTGTAATGAAAATGATACATTTTTGCGTAAAAAATTCAATGACATATTTTAAGAAGTTTTTATGTTCAATCCATGAGGTTCTATTGTATTCAGTTTGTCTATCCAATATTGTTCTCTTTTAAGTCTGTGAGGGGTATTGGGGTGTTGGAGTTTTTCTATTATTTGTACAGAAAGATCTTGAATATTATGGTTTTTGGAATTGAAATGATTACCTACAGTATCAGAAATGTTTTTATGTATTATGTTAAATCTATGATTACGAAACCGAGTTTGTAGATTATGTTGAGTTTGTCCTACGTATTGGATAGAACATTTTTTACAAGTTATAAGGTAAATAATATTGTTGGTGGTGCAATCAGAATAATGTTTTATTTCAAAGTTTTCATTGGTTTGGGAAGACTGGAAAAAAGTGCTATCGTTGATGAAGTTACACATTTTACACCTAGTTTTGTTACATTGTGTGTTGCCAATAGGTTTGTCAGTTTGGTGTATATTGTCGATATTAGCTTTAACTAAATAATTTTTTAGATTTTTACATTTTCTCCAAGAAATTATAGGGGGATGAGGAAATAGGTTTTTCATTTGAGGGGAAATATGCAGTGTAGAAAGATGTTGTTTAAAAGAACTCAAGTACTATCTAATTCAACGTCATTTCCCCTTACATCTTATACACAAACAGTTTGACAAAGTCCGCTCAATTACTCGAAATGAATCTTTAAGAACTAAAACTAAAGGCAATACTACTAATAGAATACCTTTCATAACTATGTTCAATCCATGTTTAAACGGAATTAGCCACGTCTTCAAAAAACATCTTTCTACACTGCATATTTCCCCTCAAATGAAAAACCTATTTCCTCATCCCCCTATAATTTCTTGGAGAAAATGTAAAAATCTAAAAAATTATTTAGTTAAAGCTAATATCGACAATATACACCAAACTGACAAACCTATTGGCAACACACAATGTAACAAAACTAGGTGTAAAATGTGTAACTTCATCAACGATAGCACTTTTTTCCAGTCTTCCCAAACCAATGAAAACTTTGAAATAAAACATTATTCTGATTGCACCACCAACAATATTATTTACCTTATAACTTGTAAAAAATGTTCTATCCAATACGTAGGACAAACTCAACATAATCTACAAACTCGGTTTCGTAATCATAGATTTAACATAATACATAAAAACATTTCTGATACTGTAGGTAATCATTTCAATTCCAAAAACCATAATATTCAAGATCTTTCTGTACAAATAATAGAAAAACTCCAACACCCCAGTACCCCTCACAGACTTAAAAGAGAACAATATTGGATAGACAAACTGAATACAATAGAACCTCATGGATTGAACATAAAAACTTAAAATATGTCATTGAATTTTTTACGCAAAAATGTATCATTTTCATTACACCATATCTTATATGTCAATTGTCATTTTGTGTTTGATTTTACTTTATTTCTGTTTTTGTTGATAAAGGAAGTTGTTACATCCGAAAATTTCAAATTTCAGTTGATCCATTCTTGTTGTTTTATTTACCGATTTATATTCTTAATTTCTTGAAACAATAGTATCCTTGGGAGGATCTGGATCGTCTTATTTAGTTTCAGATATATATTTTCTCTGTCTTGTGACGTATTAAATACATGTAGTTCTGTCTTAGCGTGTTTAGTTTTGGTCCTGAAGTGCTAAATTTTAGGTGCTGGCGTGATAAATTTTGATTTTGAGTGTTTTTTGCATTACATAGTCAAAGTTATGTTTTGGGTTGTTTTTAAATTTTGTTTAAGAATGTATGTCGTGGATTTTTTCCGAATTGCCTACTTGCATTTGTCCTTCTTACATTTCAGATTGTCCAGCTGGTAAATATGGCGCAGACTGCGCTCAGACGTGCGAATCATGCGAGTACGGCCACTGTGATCGTTTTACTGGTCACTGTAAAGGTAAGCGTGCACGCGATACATGATTATAAAATTACTGTAGTTGGTGGACAATGTTTAGGGTATATTCAATTATTTAGGCTTACGGTACCGTTTAACATGACGGCGTTTTCCCATTTAGTGACTTAACAACACGTAGAGGGTTGTGAGCGTGTGGAAACATCTAGCTTCTTTGTTAACTGCCAAGCACAGTCTTTTGTCTGGTATGACAACAGGCAGGCCAATTATCTACCGGGCTTATTACAGACCACGCGTGAACACAGTCAAACCGAAATTGGTACGTTCGGAAAGAATAGATTGTCATAACTTCAGTTGTAGTTCAGTGATTTTGGCGATTCAAAAACTAAACATGATCACCATTTGACGAGAATTTCATAAATCATATTGGTTATGTTCAAATATGTTATAACTTAACTTTTATTTTAACAGCACAGCCCAGTCAGGCAATAGATACGATCGTATTGGAGATTAGAACAATTATAGAACAAAAGAGAGCTGGCCCTCCAACCGTGAGTGCCAGAATGGAGTTAATCAGTCGTTGTAAGATATTGGCTACAGGGGTCATCTTCCCAACTTGTTGTTGGGCTATAGAATCAAACAAGTTGGGAGCAACGGGAAAACGCAGTAATGACCTAAATAATTAATTCGCCAAAACGGCTTTTGCTGAAGTGTCACATACAGAGGCATGCAGCTAAGATTCACTTATAATCACAGGCAGATATCTCTTACGGTCATGCCGAGTGTTTTTATGCGTTTTTGCTCATTCTTAAAACTCTCCATCTAAAGGTATATTGGCCAATATTAATGTAATCTGACTATTACCTTAGACATTGGATTTCACACAATGGGAAGCGCAGAAGTTGAGTCGATTTCGGTGTCCGTTTCCTTCCAAATTCTGGAAAATTAGACTCTTAATCTGTGAATATTATAGAGGTTTCGCAAAGCGACGTGGACGTGAATTATGACGCATTCGTTAATTGCGCTTGCCAATTCACGTTACAGTAACAGAATTGTGTTTGCAACAGCTAAATTTTAAATCCAAATGTGAAAATAAACGTGAACTGAATAAATTAACTCAGGCTGTCAGTTATCGTTATAAATTTTTGCTGAGATAGAAATATATGTTGAATGTGAAAAAGGCGTTTTTACAAAGTCCGGCGAAAAATTGTCAACTCTTAGAATGCGAAATTTATTCGGTGTTTAAAATATTAAGTAGTTATATGTAAATTAAGCCCGTAAACATTGAACAACACAAAATCATATTTGTTAAAAATCCTTTGTAGTTCGATGATATCCAACGAACCCCGGTGGATGCGTGGTTGAAATTTGAATACTTCGTTGCAGCAAAAGCGTTGTATAGTTGTTGCGTATTGGTTTGGTAGAAGTAAAGCCGGGACGCAGTGGGTCCGATCAAAATAAAGTAAACATATTTTACTTTCTTTTATTCTTTTTAACTTCAAATTAAGTATATTGCATACAAAATTATTTTCCATGCTGTGCCAACTACAAGTTTAAAATTTTTTCCTAGTTTTGTTTAGTTTTTCTTGTACTGCTCTGGTAACTTATATCATATAGTTTGTGTTGTACATGTACCTAGTTATTATCTGGGCATGTACACATTTATATTTGACATGCATTGTAGATACATGCATTTGCACATTTTCGATCATACTAGATATATCGTTTTAGCCATATAGGTACTGGTTAGGGTTGGGGTTAGGTTAGGGTTAGGGTTAGCGTTAGGGTTAGGGTTAGGGTTAGGGTTAGGGTTCAGGTTATTTATACTTTCCTATCTTTAATTTGTACACATTATTTCTTGCAGAACGTCCTGGTACTTTGTTTATGGTGGGATGTGGTTCCTAGGTTTCAGCGATTCTTAAGAAACATTTCAGGGCTTTCCAGTCTACTTAAAGTTTTTGTAATATTTAATCCCAAGATTTAGTCAAAAAAACGCATCTCTCTACTGTATCTTAAAACTGTCAAATAGGAATTTTGAACGTCTGCGAACCGCCGCTGCCTTACTGAGTCAGTTTACAAATGTGTAAGTAAACTTTTTCATTTCAATAGCAGCTGAAAAACTTTGTAATTGAAGAAAGACGCTGTATGCCATTCCAATATTGAGCTTATCTGAATTGCATAAGCTGCAAAATATATAAATGTTTCATCTTTTGCCAACACAAGTATTACAGTGGGTTGTAGGACTTCAGTTCCTTGTAATTAATATTTTCAGGAGCGTTTTTTATTCATTCCATTTCGTCCCCAAATGTCTATTGCATTGCGTTTCCTGAATAATACATGTACTTTACAAACAACTCTCACGAACATCAATTGACGGTACTCCTGTGTGTTAATATACAACTGAAAGCAATGTGACACTTTCACTAAGAGCCGCTTAAATAGCTCATTTGCGAGTTTCCAGTTAGTCAATATGACGTCACCGGAAGGAGGGCAAAACCCGCCGTATTTTTCTTGTTTTGCCCCGAGTCTTTGCTACACACGCGAAATCTAATTGGACTTCTTATGGTGAATTTTACGTTTAAAACGTTAACACGATTTAAGGGATGGTAGATGGATCGTGGAATAACTGTGAATGGAGGAAGAAAATGTGAAGTTGTTATGTTGTGCGAAGCTGTGAATGGACGAAGAAAATGTGAACATTTTATGTTGTGCGAAGCTGTGAACGGACTGAAATTGGAACTCGACCCGGTCTAGGCCTGAATTCCGCAGGCATACAGGACAGGGACGATAGTATATCCCCATAAAAAGTTACTCATTTCAAAATACAGCAAATACAATCAATTGAAACATGCATATGTGCACATGGAGTTATAATTAGCACATACCCTGACCCTAGATACAAATTTGTCTACAAATAACTTGAACATACATATCCATGAAAACCTCGTGGTTCCCTCGAGTTTCTCTCACCGGGCACCATTTTGAGGAAGCTACGTGAAATCACGCCTGTTGACGAACGAACAAAAGGTCCAAGGGACACACATCTTACAAATTTGACTTGGTATTTTCCCATGCTATTGTGCAAGAGTCACGCGCCAGGTCAGGCGCTTCGCTCAGTCTCGCGCTAGCCTTTGCCTCATACTCACCTGATTCAGTTGAAATTCTTTGTGGTTTCCGCGCGCGGCCAAAGTTAACAAAAACCAAAAAGTGGAATTCTTCGACAAAGTCACCTGAATTCCAGTAGCTATTCTTCATCGAAGATATGTTTAGAAGCAGAAAGGATCACTGAAAAAAGTAGGCCTAAGTGCCCTCTAGGTGATACTTTTAGGTGTAGAATGTATTTTTGATGAGGTGAAAACTTAATCATTCAGCGGATTTCGCCTACCGCCCGTTTAAAACATGCGGGACGAAATTAGTACAGAACGCGATGGAACGTATTGTAGTGCTAACCTGAACTTCATTTGCCATAACAGCAATGCGTGTTTGGCATTTTCACACTAAAAGACTAAAATCACGAAGTAAACAACAGAATACGCTCTGCTATTGTATCGGCAAATGGCCAAACGACAAGCTTTTGCCCCACTTCCGATGACGTCATTCTTTACGTTTCATAAGCGAATTTGCGTGGGAGAAATGGATCACAGAAACAAACTTTCAACCCGCTTGATCTCTAGATCCGCTAATTGTTAGTACACAAAAAATTCAACCAAAGAGGATTTCTCTGTTTTTGTAGCCGACTAGGAAAATGATCATTTGCAAACGTAGGGTAGTTAACACAAGTAACCGTATCAGCTGTATCAAAATATGAAAAACGTTTAATTCTGCTCACAGTCACCAAGTGATAACTCAACCTTCAGAGTCAACCCCCCGATGCACTGTGGCATAAATCACAGGCATCCTCATCTTCTGATAATCCCAGCTAATACATTAATACATGGATGACTGAAGTGAAACACCCGTGAAAGTCCTAATCCGTCTGTCAGAATTCTTTAGTATTATAGTGTATTGGGGATGATCAGACTCAGAGGCTGAGGTAGACAGTCCTGACATGACCGTTTAAACCAGCGCTACCTGCTTGCGAAGCGGATTGTTACACACAGCGACACTTGTTTGCGGTAACGCTTTGGATGAGTGGGTAGCGGTGGGTGGAGCTCCTCATGTCGCTGCATACGCCGGAAGCTTTTCGGTGAATTTGCCTGGCACTGACTTAATCATCAAAGTCACGTTGTTATCAATACCTTTCGCGCATATGACACTTCAGCAGGCCGTCGATGTATTTAATTCCTTCCAACTCGAACAAATACTCCCGTTATCAAAGTTTTTCTCCGAGGAGTCCCTCGTTCAGTTCCCCAAATCGGTAACTCGCCGTTTTCACACTGTGCACGTTGAGGATATGACGTCATACCACATGCAGCACGCAGTGGATAAACCAGCCTCCCGTTCAGTAACGCTAGGACCTCGCTAAAAGGCAAGACTTCGCGAGATTACGTGAGATATTGCCGTACATTTTTAATGAGAGCATGTGACTTTGACTAGCTTTTAGCTAGGTCCTAGCGTAGGTCCTAGCGTCTAGTGAACGCACGCCAGGTGTGCGTTCAGCAACGTTAGGACCTACATGTACATGTACGCTAAGACCTAGCTAAAGTCTAGCCAAAGTCACGTGATCTTATTTAAATTACACGACAATATCTCACGAAATCTCGCGAAAGTCTTGCTTTTTAGCGAGGTCCTAGCGTTGCTGAACTGGAGGCAGGTTTTATATACTCCTGCAAACACTGGTGCAGCATTCAAAGTAAACAAATGTGAAACTTACCAGAAATTTGAAGTTTAAAGTCAAAATCGTTCACCATATTGTCACTCACACACAGGTTTCAAACTGTAGAAAATGTCTACACAATTCAAGTGTTCTTCAACGAAAACTTCATAATTGCGTTTTTTATGAGAGCCATCTGGTGAAACGTTTGCTTAAACAGTGTTAAAATTTCATTGTTATACATCTTGTGGTAAACTTTTTATGAAAAATTTCACTGCCACACATTTGAGGATATTTTTCAAAGAAAACTTTAGTGTTAAACGCCCTCGTGTGGGGAAGCCTGTAAGTAACCTCATTATGACGCCAGTACCGTGTGTCTACTGGCGGGAGGTACGAAGGATTCACTCGGTTAAAGTGTCGTTGGACGGTACTGGACCATTAGTGGCCCAGAAACGTACACGCGACAAGAAACAGCACATACCAATAACTGGGCCAATAATGTCGTGTTTACAGGGACGTTTTGCTTGTAGGCGCAGTTAGGCGTCCTTTCTACACGGCTAAATCACAATCGAGGTCCATATTCGAGAGTTGGCTGTGTTACGGTCTAAAATAAGTTTTTTGGTCACTTACCAAAAGCAAACTGAATATCATATGCAAAGAGTTATTTAGCTGTGCAAATTAAAAAAAGAATCGTCAAAATCGGCCAATGTTTGAGAAATTCATGCATGTTTTTTTCTATAAATTTCATGCATTTTTAGCGTTACGAGTGGCCATTTTAAAAATTACAATTTTCAATTGTCAACAGTAGAAAAGAAATTTATTTTATCAAGTAATCAATTGCTTAGGTATGACTGGGAACAACGTGAGTCACTTTTAGAATCACTTAGATGAAGTTGTGCTTAATAATTGAAAATGGTAGGGTTCATCATAAAACAGGCACTCGTTACGAAATTTGTAGATTTTGTGTTTTTAACCTTCACCTACTGCAAAGAAGGTTAAAAACTAAAGTTCAAACTCTGTCATCAAAAGAACTGAAGAAAATGTTAGCCTAGGCAACACAGCAAATTATTCAACATCTAAATAAACCAATAGTTTGGATATTTACTGGGTTCTGCTATGTTGAAAATGGGCCAAAAAGGCTAACAATATGTAGTGTACGTACCCCCATGTGGAATTCAGTAACACAATTGGTCATTGCAAATGAAAGTATTGCCTTTAAATAACAACTTGGTTCTTATTATCATCAAAGAAAAATAAATGACCATACAACACTATGTTACCATGTGATGCAGAAACAGTGATGTAATACCTATCGTCGTCAGGCTCCAAAGGTCGTCCGCCATCTTCTTTCGCGTGCAGCGCAGCCACGCGGGACTTAGCGTTCCAATTTGGAGTGCTCGTCTGTACGTTAGGTACTAACCTCTCGGGAGAAACACGCATGTAAGAACTGAGACTAAAATTAATGCATTTACCGACTGTTTTTTGAGACCACTCAAAAACTTGTAGATTTTACTAATGCACTTTTTTGTTCATTTTCAGAAGATATTTTCGAAATTAAATTTTCTTCAAACGGAACAAAAACCTACCCAGATAGTGTTTATGCAATGTATCTATTTGTCCCAGGCACCAACCGACACCCGTTAGGCCAAAGGAAAAACGCAGCAGACAAATGGAACACGCTGGGTGCTTAACAGTTTCGGCCCACGCCTTGGTCATCAAAATATTGTCCACTTATTTTTTATTGCAAAACAAAGTACTGAGCTCAACATTTATGTTGAAATTTTTGGTTAAAGCGTTTTGAATTTATTTGAAGAAAATTAAAATACTTGAATTGATGGAGAATGGCCACCAATAAAGTAAAACATTGACTTTATTTCACTATATTGCATTGTTACATACAACACAGCATGACATAATCAAAAATAAAAGAAGAGATTGAGCAATAAAATGCAAATACAACTTGGGTATTTATCTATTTATTTATGATTGCAGAAGCCTGTTAAAGGTGAGAAAAAAATCAAACAATACGATATTGGGTAATTTATTAGAACAATTGTATCGAGGTTCAATGATCAACTTGCAAGTCTCAAAGTCTTCTGCTTTGGTTGACAAGGTGTTAACAGAGAATGAAGAAAAACTGAAAAGAAAAGGAAAGACAGCAGAGATAAGTGGTGTTAAGAACAACAAGAGTAAAAAGTCAAATAAAGAGGACACAAAATTGAAAATAAGTAAGGTCTGTCTGGAATAAAGCAATTGCGATTTATTTTCCAGAACTGAAATTCTAAATCAATTTTAATCGATTTAAAAATCGATATCATACTAGTCAAACAGTTTGTGGTTGTAGTAGAATTGCTGTAAACCACTTTCCACTATTTTCTTGACCTTTTTCTGTGTGGTTTTCTGTTCTTTCAAAAGGCGGCAGCATATGACGACCATAGGTGTCATTATAAAATGGCTGCCGAAAAGCAATGCACAGTTCAAACAACTCGGCATAAATAAAAGAAAACTTTTGAATCAACTAATACTATGGATTTCTGAGAGTCAAATCAAGTTCTATGCAGAGCATAACTTTGAAGTGGAATAGTTGGGTGAGTACGACAACAAGCCGGTTTTATGCTTAGGCGGACGACCATTGGGTTCCCGAGTATACGTGCCCCTCCCTTGTAGTGTACGTACCCCCACGTTTACAAATGCCATGAAATTAAAATATCACTTGGTAAGTGAGCAACACTGGTAGTAGACAGTTTCCTTCCTCAAAAATGTTAGGTTAAAAGGGTGTTCATTACAATTGCATTTGTTTAGAGTGAACTATTAGCATGTTCATAGTGTACGTACCCCTATATTTTAATTTGTGCCTATTTCCAAAGTACGGCAAATATGCACATGAATGCTGAGCTTATTATTTTTTCTCTTTGAATTAATTTAGTAAATCAACTAACTCTCTGTAGATTCTTAGTATTTAATTACAAACCTGACATGTCATTGAAATGTAGTTTACGTACCCCTGTGTAGAGTACGTACACCGATGTGAACAAATGCCACGAAACAAAAATATTACATATTAAGTAAGCAACATTTGTCATAGACAGTTTCATCCATTAAAATGCTATGTTAAAAGGGTGTTAATTACAAATACATTTGTTTTGAGTGAAAAATTAGCATTTGTGTAGTGCACTTACCCCTATATTTTAACATGTGCCTGTTTTCAAAGAATGATCGAAAGATATGCACATGTATGCTGTACTTTTTATTTGTTCTCTTTGAATAGATTTGGTAAATGAACTAACTCTCAGTAGATTCTAAGTATTTTTACAAACCTGACAAATCAAAGACATGTAGTGTACGTACCCCTGTGTAGTGTATTTACCTTCAACCGCTATGCTACAAAGTATTGCCCACAAGTATGTTTACATACTGCTGTTCTCATGAACAATACTGATATTTCCTAAATGAATCCCGTCTGACAAGAACAATGGACATTATTAAAGTTTTGGGCAATAGAATGCCACGCAGGACTTGGCTATTACTTAACATCCTAGAAGACACGTCATGTGACAACTGATGTTGCAGAGGCATGTTCTCTATCTCTCAAGACAACTTGCAACAAACCAACAAGTAGAAGCAGCACAAAACTCGCGAAACTCTAACGGAGAAATAACAAACAACAGAGAAGAAATAATCAAAATATGTGCCAATTTCTACAAAATTTTAAATGAGAAAACGACGAATCCACCAGAAAAGATGGGAACCAGGAATATAGACACAGAACAAGTACCACCTTTCACCGAGGAGGAATTAGGACATACCCTCAGGAGGATGAGGAAAAGAAAAACACCAGGAAGTGATGTTATTATAAGCGATATAATTTCGGCAGGAGGACAAGAAACAATCAAATACTTGACAAAAGCATTCAATGTAATTCTAAGGACCCAAAACATCCCTGAATGCTTGAAAGCAGCAAAAATAGTAATATTATTTAAAAAAGGAGACCCAAGTGACATAAAGAACTATAGACCCATAAGCTTATTAGCCCATACATACAAACTGTTCACAAGGCTATTGCAAAATAGAATGGAGAAACAACTGGATGAAAATTAACCCCGAGAACAAGCAGGGTTTAGAAAGAGCTACTCAACAACAGACCATCTGCAAGCCTTTGGACAAACAATTGAAAAATGTAACGAATATAACCTCCCACTGTGTGTTGGTTTCCTAGACTATGAAAGGGCTTTTGATTCAATTTGACTATTTGCCATCATTGAAGCCCTAAAAACATCAACATAACTGAAACATGTATAAAACTGCTGCAATATATATATATATATATATATATATATATATATATATATATATATATATATATATATATATATACATATGCCACCACCAGAATTCACATCGACAACTACGTCTCTGAAAGATTCAACATAGAGAGAGGAGTTAGTCAGTGACACCCAATTTCACCTAAACTGTTTACACTGACAATGGAAGAGATCTTCAAATCTTCAGACCTTCAAAGAGGAGTAAACATAGACGGAGAACATCTAACAGACCTAAGATTTGCAGATGATGTGTTGCTTTGTGCACATAAGGCATAATACAATTAGAAACAAATATACTGAATGAAGAAAGAAACAATGTGGGATAAAAGATTCACAAGGACAAGGCAAAGTACATGACAAATTTTGAAACAGATGAAGAGGTAATGATGGAGAGCAAGATCATTGAAAGAGTCACACAATATGGACTTAATCAAGACAATTCTGAAATTGAAATAGAGGTGGGGCGGACACGTTGCCAGAGCACAGGACAGCAGATGGACAAAAAGATGCACAGAGTGGCAACCCAGATATGGAAAGAGACCAAGCCAGATGGAGAGATGACATCGTGAAGACGAGAGGCACAACGTGGATGAGAGCGGCAAGAGACAGAACAAAATGGAAGGCATTGTCGGAGGGCTACATTCTGCAGTGGATGGACAATGCCTAGAGTCAGAGTCAGAGTCAGAGTCATGGCCACAGAGTCAACTTTTCAAAAATTTCGCGTTTACCGTTGTAATCATTCATGTCGGAGTTAAGTCCTGAAGTGAAATCAGTCATACTGCCCTGATTTCAGTAAATCTAGGACTTCGCTAAAAAGCAAGTCGACTTCGCAAGATTTCGTGAGATGTAGCCATGTATTTTAGATGAGAACGCGTGATTTTGGCAATTTTTGTGAGGTCCTAGCATTACTGAAATCTACTCTGTTGAAGCGACATGTTAAAACTGGTCGTGGAGAACAATGATGTATCAAAATGGCTCCCATGTATATTACATCGCTGTTTTTGTTTTCTCTTTTACAAGTACTGGTTACAACGAAAAACAATTTAAGATTGGAAATGCCTTTTTGTAAATAATTTTTAAAAATCTTGATTATTGGTTAAAAATTTCATCTTCATAAATGTAAAAGAGGGAGTAAAGAATTTTATTGGGCGAATGTCTTTGAACTTTACTGCCTACGAACACTAATCCTCCACGAACGCAATCTAACATTATTAGAATATCTGCGTGCAATACATTGTCAGATGCTGGATACGTTGAAAGAGGTATGTGGTTAGGCTCCATTTGCTGGAAGACAACACAGTGTGAGACATGTGATCTGCAGAAGCTGCGTATTCTACATTCCAAGGCTACTGCGTTTTCTCTTTGCCACATTATATTCACGCAACAATCCGACCCCATGCTCTACAAGCTATTTGCGCATGCGTAAGAATTCCTCCTTCGCAGCCCGGCTAATATACTGGCAATTAATTCACAGAAAATGACCTTATATACGTGTTCCTTGTTGACCCGACCTCATTTGCCGATAGCACAGGGCCTTAACCAAATTCATATCAAATTTTTATGAAAAGTGATTGGAATTTTATGGTGTCCGTGTGGTGGTCAAAGCTCAATCGCTTTTACACGCAAAACATCCATTCAAAGCCCACTGAGGTCCGGGAAGTGCCGTACTTTGAACGGTCAATGCTTCGAAGAAGTTGACGGGATTTCAGTTGCCGATAGCGCCTACAGATGGCAGTATAATCAACATTATATGTAAGCATATACTTTTTGAAATCCATAGAGAAAAAGTGGTGGGCCAAACGACTAATGTTCAATTGAGTGTCTAGTTGAATTCCACGCACTATCATCAGCGGGTCAGGCTAATTTGAAGTATTTGGTTAAAGCATTGATAATTTTCACACAAGTATACTTATAACTGTTTATCTTACGTGTACCATTTGATTATTACGCAGAGCGTAAGGCCTAACCCTATGAGAATCTAAGGCATACACTTTAATTAAAGAAAGGAGACCAATGCAAAGGTTTTCGGAATACTCAAGTTATGGATTAATCAAACAATTGAATCATTTTTACGAAACATTTCAGGATATAAAAACGGTTTTGCACCTACTATTAATTTGCTTTAGTGTACTGAGGGTGGTTTTAATTTGACAGGAGTCATCACTAGTTAAGTGTATATTAAATTTTTTTTGTTGAATTGGGAAAAACTAAACGACTGGTAGTACTAGATAAGGCGACGGGTAATAAGGATTGCATTGACTTGCTTACGAGCAGTGACCCTTGATATTGGCCAGATATGTTCAGAGATATGTTTCGTCTTTCCTTTTTAACTGAATATCTTTGAACTTGTGGTAATTTTGGGCTACTAAAATCTTCCTTGAGCTTGAGACACGCGGAGTGTGTGAAGCGCTGACCCAGTTTATGCAGAGAACCTGGCGAATGACCAAACTTAGGTATTTGAATGGTTCGGAACAGCACCATGCTTGAGGACTTTGTTAACTACATGTACAGCTAATCACATGAGACATACATTCACAAATTGATCTGTATATGTGAATTGGAGGTATGGTAATAAACACACATTGCGTGTACACTGTAAGTTTTTTTGTGGTATAACCACCGTCACATTTGTGTACAGTGAAATATCTATAAAGACGGACGTTCGACAATGAATGAAATGCGACAACAAAAAATTGATGACAATAACAAATAATACTTAAAAGCATAGACAACAGCACAGATTTTAGGTGATATATTTGTTTCGTATCTCAAGCATGTATCACCACGGCAACTTCCCAAGCTGCAATCGGAATACATGCAGTACGTCTAGGCATATTATAAAGCCATTTGTTATTCGGAGGATTCTCCACTAGAACATATTTGAGAATTAAATATGATGTGTCTTTATGGCACACTTTTCGTCAAACCGTGTGTTTATAGCGAATGGGCCCTATAAACGGCACTGTCTTACAGATGGTCAGCATTAAAACGTGACATGTTGACCTTCTGCAGTAGACTCCAATCTGAAAGCCCACCGAATGTGGACATCTCCGAAATCAACTGAAAAGCAATTCTACCGTACAAACATGTACAGTAGACCAGCACGCTTTTGAAATTTCTTTTGTGCATTTCCATAATGTAATGATGGGTGGTACGGCAAAAAACTGCCAAAGGTAATGCTGACTGTGCAGTGGCAATGAACAATATAACAAGTATTCAGGCTACTGCAGTGAATGCCAGGAAGGGTACAATAGACCACGTTGCGGAAAGATCTGTGTAGTGTTAGCGAAAAATGTGAAAAAGATCACGCAGAATTAATATTTGAAAACAGCCAAATACAACTTCGTCGAACTCTGACCCCTTGTCCGCCAACAATTTCCTCCCACCGACTCCTACGGCCATTTTCCGCACTAACAAAGAAGTCATTTGCAACCTGAAATTTTCTAAACAATTTGGGCGGGTCTTGTGAAAATGGAGCCCTAAGTTGCCGTGTTCCATGTTCATGGAGATGTGCAAGAGGGTAAATATGGATCAACATTTACCAGGGTCTGGTTTCATGAAAAGCGACTTCTAAGAAGACTTAAGTCGGATATTTGGTCTCGCCCTTCCACGCCACAGTTATTAAATGAAGGTTTAGCCATGGAGTTGTTGTTATCTCACAACCCCGAAATAATCCATAAAATTACCTCAGTAAGTAGCTGTCGTACATGTATTCTCAGACACTTTTTGCTGGTGTGAGTCTAAATTATATCTCAGGAATAGTTATGTGGGGTGCAAGACCTAATGTCTTACTTAAAAGCCACGTTTTATGAAACAGACATTTGGAGTTTTGATATGTAAACCTAAATGGCAGTGTTTCATTATTCGACTACAGATACATGTAAGTATAGTGACAAAGATGAAACGGCCTTTGCTGTTGAGCCTTATTTTTGTAAAGTTGATGAATTATTGGCACTTTTCATTTACATGTATTTGTGTTGTTGTATGTTTATGGCAAAGAAAACACTGAAATGAAAAACGTTGTTCACATGCTGATGTAAACTTGATTCATCAACATGGGAAATAGTTTGCCAGCTTATCGGTAGATAGGCGTATTCATTGTTCACTTTGATTTTATTTCTTATAATAAAAACAATAATGGCAAGTACTTGTCAGTAACCGACTGATGTGCACCGAAAGTACATGTACGATGTGCATGCGACCTGTATTGTTATCTTCAACAAAGAAGTAACAAAGGAAAACAATGGTAGTGCCGCATAAGCGATAACCATGCGACCCGTTTGCGCCCGCCGCATGGATCTGGCAAGTTAAGCAATACTTAACATCTGCCAGACGACGTCATGTGGCAGTGTGCTAAAGACTGGGCAAAAATCATAAGTAGTGGAGTCATTTTCGTTTTTGTCGTGTATATTTGACTTGTACATTATGCGATTCAAATTTTATTCTGGTACAACTCAGGGCCCATTGGCTGAGGAGAATAATAGTGCGTTATCCTCATGACGAAATTTTGTAATGTCATAATATTTGATGAATCTGAGTGTCCCCCCATTGCCAATTTGTTCAAATTTTTATGAGTCCTCATTATGTCTTTGCCTAACCATAATGACGTGTATTTTTCCTTGCAAAAGTACCTACACTAGGAAGTGCTGCAGAGGTCCGCGATATAAAATCTCAATCAGCAACTGTCTCCTGGGAACCGTTGGCGGACATAAGTGTCACCACCTACATAGTGGAGTACAAAAGTTCGAACCAACGGTCATGGTCCAAGGACAGGTCGGCAACGCCGTTTTTTTCGCTGAAAGGTCTTCATCCGGATAGAAAGTATAGAGTCCAAATTTGGGCGCTGGTCGAGGTGCATAATGTGGAGAAAATTGGTCGCCCCAATGATGTGGTTACTTTTACTACTCTCTGTGGAGGTAAGAACATAACAGATTCGCAAACAAATGTTTGTTCCTATTGCTCCGGCAGTTCTTTAAGAATAGGAATGACTTAAATCTACTGAATTATGCATATGTTACGTTTCCTACTTCATTTTATAGGACACATGCGTGTGCAATATGAAAATCAAAATTCCCATAATTAACGAACTTACATGTATGAAGTTTAAACAATAAACGTATTGAGGACATGTTTACAAAATATGATCTCTCTAATATCACATGACCAGCTGTTGTGTTACCCGCAATCCCATGGTCTTGAGGTAGTTTTTTGGTCAAGTCAGATTAGTGAACCCGTCTTAAGGCTTTGAAGACATGGTACACTGTATGAACTAAGGAATTTTATTGAAAATACTATAAGAAACGATAATCATGGGTCACATTTAATCTACGGAACGGACAGAAGTTATGAGAGTTTGATCATGACCGAATCAAAATCATTTCCCACGGCTTGTAGTGATCTAATTTTTGGGGTGTACTAGTTCACTCAGTTTGAGTTAACGAAATTACGACATCAACATGGACTGCTTGCTACACCACTGACTTTAAAAATACAAGTTAAATCAGCTTCTTAGATTCCTTTGATATAGTAGGATTTGAGGATCTTTGCACTCTTTGTCTACATGTGGAGCACTTCCATTATGAATTGGCAGTTCGAGCTGTGGCATCAGTGGGAGACTTGGAATACATGAACCTGTTTCAAAGCACGGTACACTTGCGCATTCACTTGCAAAACAGTCAGGAGCTTCATTACCGTCAACACCAACATGTGCCACAGTTCAATCTGCCCTGGAATGCCAACTACTTCGATGTCGCACTGGGGGCATCTGTTTGGATTCGTTTCTTCCGGTGTTGTTCTTGCTATGAAATTTACTGTCATTAAAAGTTTTCGCTACTCCACCGTTTTTCAACCGAGTTACATAAAAATCACACCATTAAAAAACTTTTCATCAGTGTTTGATGGTGTATGTTATACCAGAAGCAAAAGTTGAATATCGGAATTCATAAGTAACTATAATTTCACATACCTGACCGATTTGAAAATTACTTTTAATTCTTCAAAACAAGAGTATTACCAAAATAGCAGAATGTAATAATAACGTAAAAAGACATTCATCCAAAATAATACTTCTTTATATATTGATTGGATCTTTGGTGCCGTTGAGTAATAATTCAGGAAGCAGTGATATTTTCAAAACGTGGTCAACTAATTACTCCAACTACCTATCCGAAATTTGAAGATAAAGTCTTTCTGATAGATAAAAAATGAGCAAACATCTATTGTGTTTTTGGACTGTATAGTGGATAGATAATTACATAGCTTGCAGTGTTGGACTTAACATAGTAGTAAAAATAGTGATCCGGATACATACATTTTATCTGTTACCGTAAACAAGAGACATTCGAACACAGTTTACGATTGTTATTTGAACTCTAGAAAATATAATATTCATCAAATATAATATTTATCACAAGAGATAATGTTATTTTGAACACCTGCTGCATAGTTGTCAGCATTTCGAAAATAAAAAAACGGGTCAACTGCATTAAAAAGCAGAAATTGCAGCTAAAAAGCGGGAAATCTGGGCCAGCCCCATGTAGTGGCGGATTTAGAGGGGCCAAGGGGGCCATGGCCCCCCTAAAATTCTCTCCGGTTCAATTTGGCAGTTGGCGGGCGCGATTATCTGACGGACAAAATCCTGGCTAATTCTCTGCCCTGGCCCCCCTAACTCAAAATCCTGGATCCGCCCCCGCTATGCCAAAACTGCTCGCCGCAAGGCACAGAAAGGTTCCGACGACGCTTTTTGTCGAACGGGAGACGTAACACCCAAAAGCGCCATGCGGCATAATTTTGTTTCTTGGAGTCGAATGGAAAATTGCAGACGTCTCAAACACCCATAAAACGTCCCGTTTCTTTCTTTTTAGTCGAATGTTGAAAATACTAACTCGAAAATATAGGACTACGTCTCGTTGAAAAACAACAAAAGTATACGAAAATATGTCAATTTCGCCGTGTGTCAAAAAGCGGGACATTTTGGTAGTGTGTCGGGATAGCGGAAAAATTAAAAATGGGATAGTCAACAAAAGGCGGCCAGTGACAATTGGCAAGTGCAACGTACTCTTTCAGTAATAGAAAAAATGAACTGGATTCTTTTACAAGGAAAAATTCATAAACATGTAATAAATTCTAACGATAACAAGATACGCCTACAAATTATCCATGTGCGTGTACAACATTTTGACCAGAGGATCCGACCAAAACGAAGAATGCACTTTTTGCCGCCAGACGCAAAATGTGTCACGATGTAGAAAGCCCACAGGCTGTTGTGAAGTAGACTTCTGGTTTTACGAATGCTTTTATCAACTAACTAACTTCTGAATAATTTTAGACCCTGCCGTTTGTCAAAGATGTCAAACATTTCCATTTTAAGAGCTACTTGCACATTTTAGACGGCGAGTTCAGGTAATGTCAACAAAACTACATGTATATCATAAACGACCAAGATCTATAAATATTTTAGATAATTGAAGGATTTTATAATGAATATGGGGCTGAAATGATGCCAACTCGATGAAAATCGAAAACACAGTTGACGGGGCGTTAGTGACAGCAGTGAATGACCACCATTTAATTGCATGAGAATATGCGACATGTGTTTGGGGCAGCTCTGTTATTGAAAGATGCTGACGAGGATATAGATTAAAACAGATCCGATTGACAGCGTTCATATAGACTTAATTCAAACGATACCCTGCCTTGCACTACAGTCACCCACTACCAGCTAGTTGACAGAGTAGGGTATCACGCGACAAATTTCTCTGTAGATTAGTCTATTGATTTGCATACTGCTCGAATTTTATTGAATTGTTATCTCAAACAGTTTCTTGTCAAAGTTATATGAATGAATGTACAAGTGACAAAGAAGTGATGGACAATCTTTGCAAATGCAGGTGTTCCACAAAAATACCAATTTGTCTGGTTTTATGTATGAAATTTACACCACGTTTGTATATTCACAGCTCCCCTGTTTTCGCCTACAGTGCAGATTTCTCCTGGCGCACTTTTCGTTACAGTTTATATTACGGTAAGCAGAGTGTTTTTGTTTAAATTTACATGTAGTAGCAACAGTAATAATTCAATTTGTTTCAATGGTTTTCAATAGCAAATAAACATCTCAAAATGCCGGGAAATCGATCTTCTGATGTTAATATTTTTGCTTATGGAAGTTTACAACAAAGGTTACTTATATGTAGCAAGTGAACGACTGAGTATTTGATAATTTTCTCATTATTATAGGCCAATTCGGTCCAATGGAAGTGTTCCAAGCAACTGCGTTTCATTGTGGAGTACAAGAATACCTCAAGCACTGACTGGATCAGATACGCACCAGACATGCCTTATCAGAGCGGAAAGTCCTTTTATTCCCAGAAACTGTCGTCTGCTGGCTGTACCCAATGGCAAGTCCGCGTGAAGGCAGCCAATAAAGATGCATCTTCAGAGTACTCTCCTGTAGAGGAAGCAACTACTTCGACCACAAGTACGCATGCTCAGTTTGATGCACTTTTGTGGTAGGCTGGTGGGCTCATCATCTTTCGCGTCCAAAGGGCAATCGCGTTGGCCGTGTTATAGTACATTCTTGCGTCAAACATATTACGTATAAACAACACAAATAGCCTTTGAACTACTATTTAAAACTACTTTCAAGCAAAGCACTCCCATTTTGGAGCCTATTTCGGGTAGATGAGTGACTTTTGAAGTTTTTAGCTTTCACCAAAGCTGTAAAACAGCTAAATCCGCTGTTTTTGGGATTTTATTATAAATTTCCAATTCCAACGAAAAAGCTTGCTATTTGTTGGTGGGGGTCGTGAAAAAGTTCGGCGCCAGTGGTGTATAATGCTAATAACGGTTGATGCGAAGAATTCATGGGATAATCTCCGTAGTGTGTGTTAGAAAAAGAGCCAAAGAACCGAAGTACATTAGATAATGCTTCTGATCATCAGTCCCTTACACGGTTTTATGAAGTCAGCGACAGATACATTGCCTCGTTTGTTGCTTTTTATCTGGTGACCTGCATTTAAAGCGCCCGAATCGCACAGCAAAACCATCATAACACATTTTTACAAACCAAGGGTTGTGGGATAAATATGGCGGACAATCGTTGAGTTCCCACCTCCCGATTGGCTGCATTCATTAGCTCGATGACCCTGCCTGAACTTCCTTCCGACATCTAGTGATCGACATAGCTTGACAGTGCCTGGGATAATGCCAACATTATAACTGAGATATTACTTACTGTATACAAAACGGTCCAAAGGGGCCGTAATAATAATGCTGGTCTACGCAAACACGAAAGCTGTTTCTGGGACTCATTAAGATTCTTTCAATTTTTGCCAAGTACTTGACGATGATTGTAGCCACATGCACACTGCGTTTGATAAGTCTTTTCTGGCTTTCATGGTTACTCTCAGTTATGCTTGTCACTGAGCTACGTGTATGTCTTATAGGGACGTTGTGATTTCAACATCCGGTCTACCAAAACTACCAATTTGTATTGCCTAACGCCACTTGCTTTGAAAAAGTCTATTTCTGGGATTAAGGAGAATTCATTCCATTTTCTGCTTTGGACAAAAGAAACGTCTTTTTTACATTTCATTTTATTACTATAGAACGTGCAAAATGTGTCCAGAGAACAAATTAACATGACATCTGTGCAAAAACAGCTTTAAGTAATACGAGTAAAAACCTATAAATAGGACTAGCCCGGGTACAAAAAGGCCCCACGTCAGTCAAAAATCTGTTTTTGTAAAACAGTTTTGTGAGGTGATCAGACAAGGTCCGTTATTTACTGCAAGGCAAACAAAATTAAAAAAGGACAAGTGCATGCATCTATTACTAGCCTCGTTTAAAGTCCTCTTTTTCAATTTAGGCTTATTTCCAAGGGAGGATTTTAGCTTGCTCTTTTCCCCTGCAACTATTCAAGGGACATCACCCAAGTAACGGTCACGCTCTTCTACAAACAAACTCATTTGGGATGTGGGGCTTTTTGATTTCATTTTTGGAGTTAACCGCATATGATTACTCAAAGTTAAGTACACTGAACTTGATTATTCCATTCAGGGGGCAGCCAGAATATGTCTTAGCTTCGACATAGTATGAAACATGATTTAAGAAAACAACGTGATGAGGGGATTTTGCTCTTTGTAGAATGTCGTCAATTAATCCTTAGTGCTTAAAGTCTCAAAGGACAATCTAGTTAAAAAACTTACAAATATATACCAAATTAAATAATATGCAACATGGCATAATGTTCTCATCCTTTCTGTTATCTATGTAAAAGCCTTTAGAACACAGTTTTGTACCTCGGCCGAGATCAGGACTTTCATGATTTTCCAGATAGTGTTATTGAGACCCTTGTTTTGCTATCGATGTTGCCATAAATTTTGACAAATTTTAATAACCAGATAATCGTTCGTGACCCAGTTAACGGTGCATTGGTAAAAGGTATAAAAATCTTCATGCTTCCTACTTTCAAAAAGTATATACATGCACTTTTGCTGGTTTTGTAGAAATTTTGCTAAACTTGCATACCATTCAGTAACCTCAATGGAGTATTTATCCTTTCACAGAGCCTCATGCGGTAAGGAACCTCGCAATTCAGGGAAGAAGCAGCACATCAATCAAAATCTCATGGAGTGAACCTGTCTCCAATGGCTGTCCTATAGAACGTTACGATATTACTCATCTGTTATTGCAACAGTTGGCATGCTCCCACGGAAGAAGCTCCACTGAATCTATCACTTCAACAACAGTCCCTACCGAGGCTCATTTGAATGATCTCTATCCTTTCAGCAAGTATAGGATATGGGTGCGGGCCAAAACGGGTCCCATTTCTGGAACGTCTGTGTTTGTTGAGACTACAACGCTGGACTCAGGTATTAGATTACTCTCAGTTAAACGGATACTAAACTTTGTTCTGGCGATTTCAACCAATCCTTGCTCTGCCACACATGAGTAATAAAAGCATAGTAAAACTAAAATCACATACTTACCTAAAGCGTGGATCACGCTTGCCTGTTACGCAGTCTTTGTAAGGAATTTGCAGGGTTGACGTTGGTTACATAGGGCTCTATTTTGTTTAAGATACAATACAATAACTAAATAGCAAAGTCGTTTTTCATATCTGTTACAGGTCAAAAGCCGGTTTGGTATCCTTTTAGCTTTTTTCGTCTTGTGTCTACTTTAATTGTCTGACGAGAGTATACACAAGTGCGGTTCATGTTTAACCAAATTCTTGCCAAATCCGACTTTCGTCTTTTCTAGTGGATTTCTTGTTTGCTTTGTATTCTTATCTTTTGTTTCCATAACATATTTCGGAAATTGAGATGGTGGCGCGAAACATAAATATACTTTTTCTCTGACACCCATTACCACCTGTAGGTTTCCTGAGAAAAAATAGCAACATGACGACGAACTCAAACAAGGTCATGTTTCGAACATTCAATAAAGTAAGACACACCTACTAAATTACACCATCTCTTGTTTCGCTAAACTTTCTAAAAACATTAATGTGTTGCATAGATTTAAGGAACTATGAAATTAGTCGCCAATTATGCAGATTAACATTTTGACGTAATAAGTAAAGGAGTACTGACCCCACGCTATCGCGTTCGCGTTTCATTGGTAGCCGAAAATCTCTATTGTTCCGGCTACACGTAGGGTTAATTGTAGTAAACAAGAAATAAAAGACCATGATATTTTGTTGGATTTGGCGGTGTTGGACGATGACTTCGACTTACTGGACTTGCTTATTTTGGATGTGCATCATAAACCACGAAACACATGAAACCAAAACCTTCGAATATAGATTTTATTTCCAAAAGAGACGTACAAGTCGAGGCTTTCACGTTGCTTCATAGACATTTTCATCCAATGATATTCATAATAGCACAAAGGTAAATGTATGGTTGTGTTTTGTTTAGTTCATGATATTTGAAATTTCCAAAGTAATATTCGTGATTCTGAATTTATTTATTGAGCAGTTAATTAGATTGAGTAGTAGCCAGCAGTATTCCAACTGACTGAACTCAGGGGGGATAGTTGTCAACGGTTGGAATGGTAAACGCAAAATTGTTTCAGATTAGATCAGGGAGAAGGATAATCTTCGAAAAACATTCAACCAAGTCATGATAACAAATTTTACGTCTATGAGACGCGGGCAGGGTGTTTTATATACATGTACACTTTCATCCTTAGAAGTTTACCATGTTACAAAAGTTGTCAGGATAATTGAAATTTCCAAAGTAATATCCACAACAGTGGGTCGATTTAAGGTATAAACGAACACTGGAAATGTGTCATTCAAACAATAACTTTTCCTGCGGCCGGAGAAACCTGGAAATAATTCAATAACATGGCCGCGTCACCGCCCGTTAGCACTACAATTTCTTTGTCGGAGGAATCACTGTAATCGTGGATTGCCATCAGAAATACTATTGGCTATAGTCCGGGGTCACAAGCCTTTTGTAGACCCTGTTTGTACTGTCTGGGGAACGCGGGGTGCACGCTTTGCTGGGATATCACTGCTTTGCGGCACAGCGATCATCGCCGTCCGCAGAGACGGGGCCCTGGACTTCAGTGTACAACGCTCTCCGGCAGGACTAAATCGCGACGTGACACTTACCGTTTGCAGAGAAGAGCCCTAAGGTCCTCCCAGAACCTGACTGCGGACAACATCGAGCCACGAGAGAAGCTTGCGACAACTGACAACTTGAACTAATTTCCCCTTCGGGTTGTATGCTTGCCCAGACTGACTTGTCAGTTTTGCGGCCACTGCTGACTCGCTACTGTTGGTTCGCCAACCCTGCACATTACAGAGCACGTACTTCTGAAACTGACACAAATGGCCGATAAACGGTACAATTTTCTGGAAATTGAACATCCCCCACTTGCCTATTGCAGAAGACATTTTTCTACACCCACAAGAATGGCCGATAAACGGACTGCATTTCTCGGGAAATTCGCAGAGGCTAGCCCCTAGAACTCGCTGTTGGTTGCATCACAAGGCACACACTCGAGGGCAACGCTGGAGCTTAACACAACATATTTTCTGGGTCACGAAAAGTGCACCATTTATCTGTAATTATTACCTGTTTTACACGTAGGTGTACAATTTATATGTGCGTCGTCTGCAATGGGTAGACTGGGGATGGCCACCGAAACGTAGCCGTCAGCCGTGGACGATAAGGCAACCTCGGCAAGCGTATACCCCAAAACTGAACTGAGCGCAAGCTGGCCGGTGTAGCATTAATGTTCCCGCATGGTCGCCTCGCAATGCAGTCCACACCTGTTCCCAAGCTAGAAATTTCGAAAAGTCCTGACAAATTCACGTTTATCGACCATCGTTGTCGATTTCAGAAGTACCGGACATTGATTTTTTCAGTCTTGTGAAAAGCGCCCGTTATCGGCCATTTGAGTCAGTTAATGGCATACATGTAGAGTCCGAAATCGAAATTAGCTCAAGCTCGCCGATATAGCCACAAACGTCCCTCCGCGCCGCTATTAGGTCTTATCCGTTCTCAGCGTGTTGTGGAAAAGTGTTTGTGGTAATTATGTGGGTGCTGGTGGGGAGAATTTGGTGGCTACCGGTAGGGATAGATGGCACCAATGTAGGGTGACACAAAGTGATTTGCGACCGGGAGAGAAGGTCAAAGCTGCGACTATCCCTGGAAAAAACAATCAATATCAATACATTGATTATTGGCTCTGACACGGATGTTATTTTAATTGTTGGGTGACTGTTTGAAAGCGTTGTGATGACTATTTCGAGTTTATTTTGATAAAAAATATTTTTAAAAACATGTCTATTGGTTTCTTTAAAAGCATTGTTTTGTGATTGTAATGATAGGACTCTTTTCAAACCATTTCATGGTTCCTCGATCTAACGCAAGTTTAGCGGTCACGAGATGTCGCTGAAGTACAGTTGGGTTGGTTTTTGACAGTTCCAGGTATCCCAAAGTTTTAGCGTTTTCGTGTACTTTCCAAAATGCTTACGCTCCTCCATCATATATCTGGCACCTAGTGCCACTTTAATAGCCTCAAAAGTGTTACGAAAATACAAGAATTCGCCATGAACTGCGTGATCACAAAACCTTTCCTTATACATGTGGAAAATCTTTATTCTACAAAACCTTACCAAGATTTAACCGGGATTTTCATCACGTAATATCTCACAAATTTTCACGAACCTGGTTGAGATTTCTGGGACTGACACTCAACCCAGAAAGGGTTTTTGTCTCTCACAGGCCATTTACGCGTAGGAATCAGTAACTTGTATTTGAATCACACGGATTTGTTTTGGTACCTCGAATATATGAGCTACCTCCTTTCGGACGCCGTTTTTGAGTTTCTGGCAGACCCTTCCCAGAGGACAATTTAAGTCAAAGGTCACCCGGTGTTGACTGCGGCACAATTGTTGGTTTTAACTCAGACGATACGTCGAATATCAAAGTGCAGCTCAAACTTTCAATGACATACTTGGCTGTGAGTTTTGGGGAATTTTAGCGGACACAACTCACCGTGTAGACAACGGCATACGTGTATTTCTGTATATGGTGAGGTGGATTCTAGGGGCGGATCCAGCAATTTGAGTTAGGGGTGCCAGAGCAGAGTATTAGACAGGATTTTGCCCGTCAGACATTTGCACCCCGAACTGCCAAATGGAATCTGAAAGAATGTTAGGGGGCCATGGCCCCTTGGCCCCCCTTAAGTCAGATACTGGATTCTAAGTGCCCCTATGGTTAGAAATTGGTACATCGTTCACCTACATGCTAAGTTTTGTGGGCTGCCTCTTCACTATTGCATACGAACATACATTCGCGTTGGCCCTACAACGAATTTCGGACAATTAATTTCAAGTTTTGATCTTTGTACTGAATTGTCAAAGAATAACAAAGAACTTAGTCCCAGCAACAACCAAACGAACTTAACATCTTCCAACGAACTTATTGTACTCGCGTATACGCTGCCGTTAAATCAACTAAGTGTGAGGGTGGTTTAATATGGATATTGTACTTGGACATCAACGAACTTTTGGACACAAATATTAGTCAATAATCTCGACTTGTTCACACATCATGTCGCAAGACATTAGCTTACTGGATTTAAGATCACTCAAGTCCGTATTGGCGTAGCCTATAACCTAGAATATGCATTTGTTTGTGGGCACTGAGTGCTGCCAATATAATTAATTTCATATTTTCTCGGCGTTAATTTCAGCTCCAAGTGTTCCAGTGTCACACCTGTCAACACAACACCCTTCAACAACTTCTCTTGGCTTTCGATGGGAACCTCCAAGATGCGAGAGCAGGAACGGTCAGATCACCGGGTACGAGTACGAATTTCAACAAGTAAACCACTCTTGCTTAGAGCAGAAACGAAGCAGATGTACCACTATATCGCCAATTGTAAGGATATACGAGTTGATCCCATTCGTCAACTATTCTATGCGAGTAAGACCACTGGTTGACATCCACAAAGGACCCTGGAGTGATGGGGTTACTGGAAAAACTTTGTGTTCAAGTAAGGGTTCATACATTCGCATCCAAAATAGTTTTCGACATATTGAGTGCCGTCCTCAGATATGCCTTCCTATCCTAAAATGACTGCTAACTTGGGGTTAGCCTCTGATCACCCATGCGTTTTCATATTTTACGAAGTAATAGTGTGATGGGAGATAAAAACGCCTTTGTCAACGCTCATGTTAAGCGCTGATCAGACGTCAACTAGTAAAATCTTGGATCCTGAAGGGATTTACTAGCTGCCTACAACGCTCACTGTTCTATTTTCAGAGCCACCGAAACTGACTGGGGTCATAAGAGGATTTGTAAACTCTAGCTCGGTGCAGCTACTGTGGGACATTCCATGCCCAAGTCATGGACCTTTGACCAGCTATGAAGTCCTTGCCAACTCGACTACAGCTGGAACATGTCGCCACCCTTGTTCTTCACTTCTCATTTCTGATTTACTGGTGGATAGACGCTACTGTTTTAAGGCAGGTATTCTTGTGTTAGAGGTGTAACTTGGTTAAACTCAAGATTCGTTTGAAGGGCGGTTGAGTCCTGCAAATTTATATTTCTCATTCTGTCGTGAGGCATACCTGTAAGGCAAAGCTGTAGTTTGATACATGCGTAATTTATCTTTCGAGTAGGTGCGAGCAGTTTCAAAATGTCCACCAAGAAACGACCAAATGGAAGGTGATTGGAGTGACGAAATTGTGGTACAGGTGAAAGATTCAGGTAAAGCCCAAAGGAAGTGCACTAATATGCGCCTTCGTGTTCTGGGCCCGGTCTCCAATCTCCGTACTCAGACTCGAATCATGCTCAAACTCACACTTCATACTCAACTCGAGTAAAGACTCAGCTTTGGTGTATTCAATGTCATACTCGAAAAATCTGTACTTGAAATTTCGAGCACGTACTCAGTTTTCGAGTGTACTCGAACTGAAGTGTATCTCATCTATATTTCGAGTACGATTTTGAGTAAAAATTCGGAGTCTATGCTCAAATTTCAAGTTTGGTATGGCAGTGTGCTTGAAATCGTACTCGAAAAAATACGAGTCAGAGAACAAAATATCGAAAGGGAACCAAGAAACACAGCAAATCTAAAAAAATAAGCCCTCTTACCGTATCTCAGCACTTCAATTTCAGTTCAGAGATAATAGTTTTCATCTTAAATCTTCTTATTCTTCACCTTATTAACCCGCCGTATCACTGTATGTTATGGCCGCCATTCTACCTCTACAACAGGCGCATTGTAATCCCTTGTCGGCGAGTCATAACAAGCGTCGAAAGCAGTTGTGTTGTGGGAAAAGTCATGTGAGAAGTTTGTGCTGCCCTTATTTCGGTATGGGTGCCTACGTTTTGTAGGGTTTCCAAAAGACGAGGAGGGGAGGGAAGTTAAAAAAGTTCGCTTCCCTGTCAGGTGCATTTCTCATCATAACTTAATTAGTCATCTATAATTCCTCAATCCCCAAATGGAATTCCAGATTTTGTTTGCCGATTTCTAAGTAGACGTCTCGTCCCGTTCATTGCCACTGGTGAACTCTGAATGCCTGCACAAGTATTGTTTTTTAACTCACGTGCCAAATGTCAACTCACTTGATACATCCCGGTAAAATACAAAGATACAGTATCAAAGTTTGACATCAGCGTAGACCTACACAGCAATGCGTTTTATGTCAAGACTAAATTAGCAACAGAGATGTGATGTGATTAGCTGTTACAAATTTCTTAAGACATTTTCGGGACTGGGTGAGGAACTCAAGAAGTAAAGCTTAATAATTGCCAAATGTATCAAAGAAATGGCATAGGAATATTTATTGAAACTAAAAAATGAATAACAGCTACAGAACACACAAAATTCCACGTTATAGACATACTCTTGTAGTTGTAGCGACAGCAGAAGATAATGTAGGCCTAGTTCTTGGGGTTGTCTATTCCAGTAGGGAGCGTTGAATCAGCGCGGCTTTGCGTGATTTTGCATTTCACATCATAAAGAGTTCCATAGCAACTCGAATATGAGTTTCAGATTTGAGTACGTTTGGAGTCTACTCGAAATACGACATTAGATACGCTTTTTTGAGTACGACTCCAGTGAGCACGATTTTGAGTATGAAATCTCGAGTATGAGTATGAGTCTGAGTACGGAGATTGGAGACCGGGCCCTGGAATGCCGTAACTAGGAATCCTTTTAGAAAGCGAGTCAAACTACAGGACTATGCATCAGAGATTGTATTATCATATTAAACATACTGACTTTCAAAAATGGTAGGAATTACTGATAGGGCAAACCCGGGTTACGGCATGGAACGCCGCGCGAAGATGGAGATTTATTTCATATTTACCTTCAAACACCGAACAAATGTTCTCTCCTATGTTCGGGTTCAGGATATGATAAGTCGATCACATAGGAGTTTTATAACACTCTACCGGGTTAACGCCCAGTGCGTTAAGTTTTGAAGTGAACATGAGTATCAACCCGGACAACACCAATTAAACGAGTTTTTTCCGCAATACCCCAGTGTTATGGCGAGGTGCGTTAACCAGGTAAAACTGTAGATACAAAATATTAGCGCTGAAATGAAGACACCAAACAGCGTTTTATCCATGCACAGATACTTGATGAAGTATATATAGTCTGTGATTTGTTTCGTAAGTGGACGAATTATACGGGCATTACAATTACAACCGGATAAGGCGCCATGGGATATTCCTTCTGATGGCTGTTTGCATAATAATTGCCTCACTTTCATACAAATTACTGAAAACTCGTCTTATGTTGGCAGACGTTCTCGAGAAGGTTCTTTTTAGTGAGAACGGCTAGGTCACGTGATCAGAAGCAGCCTTGAGAGCGTCTGATAATTCTAGATAGGATACCGTTTCTAGAAAGCACGTGCATGTGTCTGCTTTGCTATTAAAGGATACAATTAACTTGACCATGTGCGTATATATAGTATCAACAAAAATAAATTGAGGGACTCATCTGTAAATATGAATACATTTCCGTTTGTTTGTTTTACGTTCCATGTTTCTGTAAACGACTTTTTCCCTGTTTAGTCCCTGGTCCTCCATCGGCACTTACGGCTACCAAAGCCAGACACAGTCTAGCCCTGTCGTGGAACCGACCGAGGATGCACAACGGACAAATAACACAATACATGGTAACCATTGTTGTGTCCCATTCTTGCCGGAATGTTTTTTTGTATGTCTGCTATTATGTTTTCTTTCAATTTTTGTCGTTTCCGACATTTCTCATTTTTCAGTTGTGGATTTCTTTGACTGAAATCTAAAAATGGAAACATTTAAGTGTTAACTTGTTGAAATGAGTACAGTCCGCATTGCTGAATTTCCAAACAAGTGATTAAGTGAAAAAATCACCAGTTACGGGAATATAATTTTCAAGAAACCTACTCGTGTCATATTCAGCGATTTTCGAATTTGTCAAAAATCTGTTTTCAAGTTCTAAAATGTGTTAACTCATATTTCAGAAAGTACAAAAATGAAATACTCACCTTTGCACACTTTTCAGATTTCGTGGATACTTTTGAAGACCTATAACAAGTCATCGAACAAACTACTTGGAGTCGTGGATTCTCGCGTAAATCATGTCATATCCTCACGGGATTTCAACATTAAACATTTGGCACCAGGAAGTTTGTATCAAGTCAACGTTTCTGCTAGCAACTCAGTTGGTTATGGGCCTCCAGTGTCACGTGACTTTTGGACCAGTCTACCAGGTAATGTTCATGCCTCACGAGACGAACTAACACATCGTGATGAAGAACATGCTGCACCATCGCGGTGCTAAAGTAAAATCAACTCTTAAGCTAAATGATTGTTTAACCAACGCTTAGTCGGTAGAAAGAATAAACGTGTCTTGGTAGTTAATAGCAAATTCAAGGGTGGCCCAAAGATGGCATCACACTTTTCCTTTTTAATTATCTCAGGTTCTCCAGATCCCGCCTTAATTGTTTGAGGATCTCGATATCCCGACTTCATTATCTCGGAATTCGATTCTACCAAGACAGTCTTTTTTCAAATGCCCACCGGTCTCAACTAGTAAATCACGGTTTGCTCAACAAATACTCGAAGTAGTTTGGATAAAAATACGTTGAATGCATGGTCAGGGACATCGAAAGGGAGTAGACAAGAGGGCCCACAACCCCGGGCCCGTGGCAGTTAAGGGGGCCCGTCGCTGACGGAAAAAACGTGCAACAAAAAAACTTACCAGAGATTTGGGTCGGTCAGCCTCGGTTAGACAAGGATAATCACTCAGAAACCTTCGAGAGGCCCGATACGACGTAAAATGTAATACCTGTTACATTTTACGTCATTGTTACGTTTTGCGTTGCTAAGCCTCTCCTAACATTTCACGTAATTGTTTCATTTTACGTGGAACGCGCATGAAAGAAATGTACCATTGTTACATTTTACGAAACTAACGTCATATTACAAACAAAATGATTAAAATTCCGAACAAATGTTATCTGACACGGACATGATGTACTCGAGTACAGTGTATTTTGAACGAGGGGTGCCGCCCGAAAAAAATTGGATAGCTATCCGTTTAGAGAAGGGGCTTGAAAAACGAAGGAACCCATTTAGTGAGTAATTTTGACTAAAAAATCACATTTGGCACAGTTCTGTTCCAGAAATTCAAAAGGCACCCTTTTACATGTAGATAGTATTTTGTCGAAAATGACACCGTTTTGGACAGTATTTTTGCCGTGAAACCCTTTTGAGCTGCACCTTTCGAATACCTCTTCTATTGGAATGCCTTTCCAGCTGACAGGGCATGAATTTGGCTACACATTATCATTTTTATTACTATTGCTACTATTACATTTCTATTACTACTATTACTACTATTATCGTTATCGTTATCTTTATTATTATTATCGTTTGTCGTCGTGGTGGTGGTGGTAATCATCGTCCACGTTTTTGTTGGATTTATTTAACAAGAACACAGTGCAATATACCCAGCACATGTTAAGCAAAGTGCTAATACATCAGGGTCCTCAAAGATTTTAAAGTCATCTCATTTATGGTTCAATGTTTTCAAAGGGCTTCCAATAATGGACAGCCAGTGCTATGTCAAAAGAATTTTTAAGGATATTGTGAGAAACCTCTCGACAGATGTGGATGCAGAGTAGGCATATTTTTTGGAAACGAGAAGATTAAGATTTAAAATCTTGTTTAGACGTGCGCCAACTTCAAAATTTTCTGAACTATCGGCAAGCACGATATTGTTTGTAAATATAGCTACCAGGTATATCCTTCTGTAGTTTGCCACTAAGAACTGAATTTAGGCTGTGGTCTTTTACTTGAAACTTACAGCTGTACGTGATGGTACCCACTGTGTTATCATTTTTTGTCTCCTTGTTGACAACATTCCTTTTCAAAAAACTGGGGCTGGTTCCATAATGATGTGTCAGTTTAAAAATTGCGTTATTTTTCGTGAACTGGCGACTAGTCGGCTATGGCTGCAGTCAACGGGTCATTAGAAAATCTGGTAACGGATATGCAATACACGCAACAATTTTATGTGGAACGGACGCCTATATTCTTAGAACAGAGTGGTTTAACAGAGTGATTTGACTTAGGTTTCAATGAAAGTGGGTTACATGTATATGTAGCAACATGGTAAACGTCGAAGTCAGTGATGTTTAATAGGCGCTTTTTATAAGATGTAGCAATAGGGTTGATATACAAAATTTCCTTATCTGCCTGCAACCACGCGTCTTGTTGACAGCGACTTGCAACCCTCCCGCTCAAAAATGGCGCCTCATGAGACACGTGGCTTCAAGTCCATTAATCGTAGCCCGTAGGAAGGAAAAAAATATTGGGGGGGGGGACAAACCAATTTGACTTTTCCAACCTAGCCCCTTGCTATTGCCACCCCCACCCGTGCTTTGAGGATGTCATCATATTTGTACAGAGCCCCCACGTCCGCCATAGGGGGGGGNAATACCGAGGATGCAGCCGCCTAGACCGCAACCGAGTAACCGTGAACCAACAAAGTTTCACGGAGAGTACTGACGGTTAGCTGCAACGAGCTGCCTGAAGTAACTATAGTTGGCCTCCAACAGTGTTTTCGCACCTATTCCTCTGCTCGGGGTCGAAGGTCAAGGTTTGTTTTCTGATACAGTTTCGGGAAAACTTCATTGATGGCCAGTCTTTGAAGAAATTTTTTGGAAAGGTGAGGTACCGAGGTGCCTGGTATGAGTGCCTTTGTGGCCGTTTCAGAATCCCTAGATGAAACACAGCTGGTAGAGCTGGTAGTCCAGTTTTTGGTTGCTGGGGGAAATGATACAGAGTGTACCTTTGTCCCAAAATATACACACTTCAACGTCTGGGGTTCAAATTTAGCTTTTGTGGGTAATATATATTCTACGCAGGCCTACTGCATGGTTGCACCTGACACTTTTAACGTGGGCGTGCCAGTTATTACGTGTTCAGTGCATGCGCGCACCCAGGGTGCCCCCCATTTGGAAAAGTGGGCAAAAAGATCCGCCTCAAAGAAACAAAATGTCCGAGAAAAAATACATAAAAGTTCACTAAGAAGATAGGAATTCGGCGTATGCATGATTCATAGCCCTGAACGAACCACGTACTCCGTTTTTTTCTTTTTTTTAGTAAAAGGTTCACGTCCTCAAAAATGTTAGGCTGGGTGCTCGCATGCCGTGTGTGTAGTATGCAAGGGAAAGGCAAAAACGAGTCAGTGTTGAAGAACAAAAACTCATTGTTCAATACTACTGGAAACTAAAGAAATCACCGAACTGCAAGTAGAATCTTTCTAATTTGATGACCAATGAGTTTTATTGTAACCTTAAACCCAGTAATCTAGTTTCTAAGCTAATAAACATTTTACTGTCATTTGAAATGTGAGAGGATTTTGGAACACTTTGCAGAATTGCAAAAAATTCATCAATATCATTGAGACTTATTTCAGATAGACAAATCAAATCGTTTAGCGTACTTTTATATTCGAGGATCTAGGCTCAGTTGCATAAAAGTTATACGCCGTATAGCAACAATGACGTCACGTCGCATTATCACACGTCACGTTGTTATTGTTGAGCAATCCACTTGACGTCATGCAACAATCAAATTTATCCCGCGGATAATTTTGTAGCTTTATGCAACCCAGCACTCATGATAGATCGAATTATCTCGGTGTCTACTTGCAACTAAGTTCATTAAAGCATTCTCATTTCTACAAGATTAGTTTCTAATTGTCAAAAAATCATCCGTCAATCCGTCCACTTTCATGGATACATAAACACGTAAATCAGAAACCACCAATCAAATCTACGAGCAATGCGTTTACCTTAATTTAAAGACTTAATTCTCTTTTGATCCCCTGTTAGTGATTTTAAACAACAAAACTTGTACCGAAGACAAAAGCAATGTATTTATTGTCTTCTGAATTGTGGGTAAATTTTTGGGAAGTGTCCAAATTTCATCAATATCTTTGAGACTTATTTTAGATAGACAAAAAGACCTGATTATAGAGTTTTTTCCATATCCAGGTTTCAACTTAATTCCGTGAATCGCCATCATTTCTTAAAAGATTAGCTTCTAATTGCTAAACATCATCTATTAACCTGACGGTTTTCGTAGAAACATAAGCGCGTAAATCAGAAACCAACGACTTTGTTAATCAAAACGGGAATCAATGTTGTAAGCAATATCCGCAGCCATGCTCGCAAATTTTTGGCAAGTTACCCGGGGAAATGGGAGATTCATAGGGCATTCATAGTAAGGTGTATTTTTGCTCACTTCCAAATGTCTTGATACTGCTGTGTTGTGCACGCCTGTTTGTGATTTTTTTATGAACTTGGAATTTCAACTTCGCTCGAGAATACTTGGCAATGCCCATGGGAGGCACACCATAGGGGGCTGGGAGGCTATGGCCCCCCACTTTCTTCAGTGCTGGGCCGCCCATGGTCTATGGGTGGTGCATCACAGGGGGCTGGGGGCTTTAACTCCCACACTTTTTGCAGTGCTGAGCCGCCCATGGTGTCAGATTTACATGGGCACCGTCTAAAATGGGAACTTTAATTATGAAAAACTAAACATCATTAAGCTTTAGGTGGAAAGGAGTGACATTTCACCGTCGTGTGGCCACAAGACGGTGCAGGAAGTGACCCTCTTCAATATGAAAGTCATTTGCACGATTTCACAAAAAAAGAAACTAGACTTAATCAAGTACAACATTAGCCCTTTATCAGTGAGCGGACCTTAAGAAATTGTAAATAAAAACATAAAAAGAGTGTCCACTTGAATGTCATCAATGGCCTCCTTCAAGGGTGGGGTCCTTCAATATGAAATTATCAATATTTTGAAAAATCAAGAAATGTGCAGCAATTGATGTTATCTGTCAGGGCATCAAGTGATACACAATTCGAGAAAAAAATCAACAGTTGTTTCCGTTATCCCTTGCCAGAGAGGGGACTCAGGAAAAATATGGTTTTGCAGTCGCAAAATTTTGACTTACTGAATTTAAAAATCAAGTAAATTAATACGCTCCGCAAAAGATTCGCTTTACATTTTTTCGATTTTCCAAAACATAATGTATGAATCATTACGTGCACGTTTTCAAGTGCGTTTAGAAAGCGGAGACCCCAACAACAATGTCCTGGTCATGGTCCCCAAAGATAAACCATGCACTAATACAGAGTTGTTAAGTGTTTCTCTTGATCTTCTCTCTTATCCGCATTTACCAGTTTTTCTTTTCTCGACTTTCCCCGCCCCATGAGTGGCGGTTGCCACGGTTGAACCCTGACGCCTGAANNNCCCCCCCGCTTCCTACGGCCCTGAATTATGTGTGCCTCGGACTGACGATCATTGATAAAACAGCAATATTAATTGATATTTTATCTTAACCAATAATGAAAGAGAAAGTGCATGTTTGTTGTAGTCCGAAAGGCCAACAGTCAGCTGTTTCCGGACTGTTGCCCCATTAAACTATCAACCGGGAGCCCATTTGAGCAAAATGATCATGTCCTTTCAAAGTGAAGAAATATTTTCCATTTCCCCAGCTGGGTCTCCCATGTTTACGTACACAAGTCTCGGTTCGATCAGTTGGTACCACCACTATTCCAGACGCGTTTGACATCATAGGAACAATGATATCTCTTTCAGCTTTTTTGAAAAGTGTTCAAAACACGGCACTATGCCTCCACTGTTGTAAACTGTTTTCTCGCCTTCCTCAAAGACGATCTTTTGCTGTTACACTGGTAATAATCTTTCAACCTGCCAGCAAATATATGCGTGCTTTCATTTCCTTCCACCACAGTCTCTTTAAGAAATTTGCAAATAATAAGGTAGTAGACAGAACCCGTCACCATCAGAATTTTTAGTCTCGTTCCTTTTGTGTGGAGCATTGCAATTACTGCCTTTAGCGATGTCTCCTAGGATGTAAAACACTGGCTGAAATAAATCAAACTATAGTGGACTAAAACGTGTGTTTTTTCTATCAAATTGGCTATTTTTTTGTTATGGTCGTTTGTTCCCGAAGAAATACGATAAATATTTGGCAAAATACGATGTCATTGTTTCTGCAAATATTTTGCTGTAATGCCGAATACACAATTGGTTTATGACGTGTGAGCGCCAACAAAAGATTGCAAGAACCCTTTAGCTATAAAAAAAAACTTGCCACCTTGTTCTGAAAACTGCTTTCAACTGGAGCTGAAAGTGTACGAGGTACATCTTTTACTATACCAAGAAACTATTCATGTTAAAAACAGTGGAAAGCACATAGGGACACATCTATGAATTCGAGCTGGCACATTTCTTAGAATTTCATTCAAGCAATCCGAGAAGGAAGCCTTTAAGTGTGTGAACAGCTTTCGTCCGTGTGACAAATACCATGCAAACTCATGACGTATGACGTTGCTTTCGTAAAATGTAACAACTCTTACATTTTTCGAAGTTGTTACATGTAAGGGCGTATCAGAGATCTTCAAAACTAGCCGTGGACAGTCACTGTTGGCAGCTGGCTAAGGCGGAGATGACATAAATCACGTAACTTCGGATATAGTACAAATGCGTATATTATGTATACTGCAGACAAGGTGTACACGAAAGTAAAAATTCTAAGGGTACTCTAATATTTCAGGGCCATCCTTGCTGAAAAATACGTGTAGCTGTGTAGCACCCGAGCGAAACTGTCGATCAAACCTGTTGGTTCCTACCTATGCTGTTCTATAATTTTACGCAAGTGCACCTTTTCAATCGTACTCCTTAAAACATCATATTTCTGAGCCACTTTGTGATGGGAATACCACTTTATCAAATAATGGAAATGGCAGCTGCGCAGTAAATTTTTCAACATTTTACGTAATAAGTTAGAAAACTCATCTTTCAACGTTTTGTTAGAGCACACGCCATCTTATATTGCTTGAAATTGGGTGTAACGCTTATGGTAAAGTAAGGGACAACATATTAATGAAAACGACGAGATTGTTCAACTTCAAAATGTTTCGATGTCGCTTACGTCATCATCATGACAACCAATCCAGACCATCTAAAATCGTGACCCACACAGTCTGTAGAGCTATCAGGACGCATTATAGCAACAAAACATCAGTGACGAAGCTTATGTTAAGAACTTCCATCTGTCAACAGTTCAGATAACATAATCTGAAGAAACGACAGAACTTAGAATTATCACACCAACAACATTACAGCTCTGGTGTTAAGGGGGGGGGGGGG
>NMRA01000060.1:16075-32821 GCA_002633005.1 Phoronis australis | reverse complement strand
GTCAGGCAATTCTGAACTACTGTGGTGCCGCATAGTGACATTTTTTCGCGTCTGCGACTGTACCTTCTAACCCTCCCACAAGGTTACTACTTGACATGACAGTGTATTCGTATTAAAGGAGAATGACACCCAAAAAACAAACTATTTTGTATCAATTTAGAAGTAGTTCTACTCGATAACGGCAGGTTCGGTTGCGTTACCTGACACCTGACGGCAGACGGAGGAGTTGAAATTATCCAATGACGTAATTGGTTCAGCAGTTCACAACATCGTTTAACAACAATAAATAATCAAACTTCGATGTAAAACCCTTAAAAATACACCGAGTTCTGGTAAAAACGTGTTGTTGTATTTGGCTGTAACGTATTTACTGGTATTTGGACACACCGTAGCCTACAAAGTTCGGTAGGCCAATTTACCAAGATCCGTAGCAGGAGTTTGGGGTCAGTTCGTAGATAAATTCGAAGTATTATTCCGTGAAATACAGACAGGAGAACCTAGATCTGTGTTGTTTATACTTGTGATTTTTTTAATGTTAGCACACAAAACGCTTGTTATCGCGGCCGCCGGGACTGGCACGAACATAAACCAGCTTTAGTTGGAAACTAAACCTCCGGTCACGAAAAGACTATGGTAGTGAGCAAAAAAAAAATAATTTGCACGTAATTATTTATGTGAATTAGCCACGAAACTGAAAATCTACTTACTTACGCGAGGTCGGGTTCCCCTTCCACAGACCGCCAGGGAAAGGTTGTACAGTAACAATGTTTTGAATATATGTATTTGTATTTCTAAATAAAGATTCCCCTAACATGTGACAATAGCATATAAAATCGAGTAATTGTTTCACAAAACCTTTCTGTCAGCAAACACTGAATTAGCATGCGCCCAGACGGCCTCGGTGCCCTGTCAATTACCTTCTTTGCCGGCATCAAAAGCCTGTAACGAAGTGGTTTATTCAATGCTGGCTTCTCAAAACATTTGCACTCACGAGCACTCCAGGGCATTACAAACTGTGTCTAATGAAACATTTTGTTTCAGTTTCATATAGGGGCCTAAGCATTGGTATCGATCATATTAGGATGAGAATAATTCATTTTGAAACAGAACGCAGAATAATAAACGCCTACATGACAACTCGGCCGGTGTCAATTCCGACTTAGTCAAGAGCTCATCCGACGAAGACTTCACGGGTCGGATCGTTAGGTTTCACAGGATATCAGTTCGACCCGGAATACAGTTATAAAGAAATACTAGAGAGGCGCTCTGAACATGCATAGGCAAACGGAACGTATGGATAGTTCTTTGGTAAGCCGGAGCACTGTCGACGAAATGCCGGCCACAGACACGGAGATGTTACCCGGCCTCATACTTGCTATTAACAGTATACCTTTCATTATTCACTACCGCGAGCCACTTCCTAAGCATTTCGGGCTCTTGAGGAACTCGAAAAAACGATATACCCGCTTCATAGTTCGGACATGTGGGAACCGATGCACAGCAATATAGCGGCATTCACTCTGCAGACGAACCAATGACGTCGCTGCGTCGCTTCTCACCTTCCTCACAGGTTAACGCGACACCTCTCGGCAAGGTGAGGTCGACCGTATAAGAGGCGATGTAGATGTAGACCGATTAAGACGGTAAAAAAGACTAATTATATCGGGTGGAATTCTCCTTTAACTTGACAACATATATACGGATTCAACTACCACTGTGTCTCCCAGTGAGAATTTGTTTTTATCTACCTCTTTATCTTTGGAGTTGCTTGGCAAATTTTCAACAAATTTAACAAATATTTTTGTTTTAGAGTGGCGATGACAAATTCATTCTGTGCCATGTAACGGCTATTTTATGATATTGAAACATGATCAGAAGCACTTCATCTGGGGTGCAGTCGTTAGTGAATTCCAGTGATCCACGTTGCTGTTGTTTAGAATTTAACAAAACCATTGTAATAAGGAGTATTTGAGTGTGTGGTAATGGACATGGGTTGTGATTGGCCAATCTATTCATCTTAAAGATGAATAAATTTAGCTTGTGTAGCAAATTTATGTTTCTTTCATTTCCATGGCGATAGTGTTTTAACTGGTACAGGAGCGTTCATTTGGATTTCTGTTATTTCATCATGATCACCGATCTCTAACAAGGCAACACACGTTTCTTTCACCTTTGAAACTCCGAAACAATATTTCTTCTCGGTCAGAACTGTATGGCATAATAACAATTCATTTTCCAGACGACAAAAACCGTGTTGAGCTAAAGATGGTGGACAACGACCCTCAATCAACCTACATCAACGCTTCGTACATTGATTCATACGGTCGCCCGTCTGCGTTTATTGCAGCTCAAGGTACTAGTAAGGAGTATTCGATCGGTTTTATGACCAAAAACGCATTTTAAATGATATTTTGCGGTACGATTGACTTCCTGAAGTTAGTAGCTGCGATTGCAGCAGTCAAACAACATCGGATGAGTGTTTGTTATTTGATTAGACATTGGTGAAAATTAACACAGGCTTCCAGTCACAGAAAAACGAAATTGATACGGTGACCTCAAAAGCTATTTCCCTGCAAGGTGAATAAAGCCAGCGCCTTTAATGCCACTTAGTAATCTTATATTGCACGAAAAATGGGGTAGGCCTAAGAGACGAAACAAACTGGAGCAGTAGCCTGTCTAGAATAAACATGTAGGCAGGCAAGCTAGCGCTGGCCTGCCTACATAAAACTTTACTTGATTATGGTGTTATGCTAGATAAAGAGGCACTTCGTTGTCATTTGATTTTGTAAGGGGTAGCAAGAACACAACTGAGCTTTCGTAATAAGACGTGTTATGTTAAAATGGATGTTTCTGCGAAACGATTAAATTGCATTGAGTTGTGTTTCAGAACACATTTCATGAAATTCAGTCCCTGTCATTCTAAATATGTGTGTGATTAAGTTATCGAATTGTTTGCAGGTCCGACTCAAGTCACAGTCAATGACTTTTGGAGGATGATTTGGGAGAAAGAAATTCGAGTGGTAGTTATGCTGACAAACTTAGTCGAGAACGGCAAGGTAGACTTAATATTTTTTTCATCAAAGTTGTACGTCATGCATGCGAAAGTACGAAAAGGAAACTTTGGTAATGGTGTGCTATAAATGTAGTTTGGGATAACAAAGAGAACAGTGTTAAAATTTGCAATCAATCGTCTGCGAAACGGAGTGACGTCACGTAAAGCTGTAAGATAACGATGCCTTCTTCTATCAAAAACGATTACCGATAAAACAGTCCCCAATGTATCTGAGGTTTGTAAGAGCTTCCTCTGGTGTTGAACAGATAGGGTTTTAGAACTAATGCGCGGATATGCAAACAATGGCCAATTTATCGCCCACTTTTCTTTTGAGTTAGTAATCAAATAAATGGTGTATTGGTCTTGACAAGTGAAGGTGTTTGGTTTCTCGTCAAATGCTAACGAAGCTCCGTTGCGTTTTATTCTGAGGAACCTTAGTCACCGTGATCTTTTGCTTTCTTTTCAGCGTATATGTCATCGGTACTGGCCAGAGTCTAGCGAGCCAGAAGTGTTCGGTGGCGTTACCGTGTCGGTAATAGCAGACGAACCAGGGTCCGACTTCATCATACGAAGGATGAGCATTGCGAACGTGGCGGTGAATATCGAAGTTTAATTTTCAATTGAAACTTTGTACTTTCCGACATAACGACAGTGGTTATCACGTTTCTGGAAAATATCATTGTCTAAAAAAAGAAAGAATTCGTACGCTATTAATCCAAATATTTCAAAAGAGATAATATAGAGTGATAAAATGCTTGATTTTTTGTTCCAATTTTACTAGTAAGTTTTAAGTAAAATTTAACCAAGTTATTTACAATACGAAGTTTTTTGAAAGTTACGTTGTAGGTGTGCACAGATATTCCATTTTTATAGTAAGAAAATCCTTTTTAGACAAAATATCTGAATTTTGATGATTTTGTGTTACAATATGAACAAATCACTGCCAAAGCTAGTCACAAAATCACTACGCTGTATGAGCTTTGTCAATATCCCATATCATGAAGTCATTTTTACTTGCAGGGTGATCGAAAAAGGACAGTAACACAATATCATTTTACTTCCTGGCCCAACCATGGCGTTCCTGAAAATTCAGGCTCATTTTGGAAGCTCCATCGACTTGTCAGATCAGGAATGAATGTAGATACTCCTGCCGTCATCCACTGCAGGTACACAACAATAGGGAGTACCATGTAGCGTTTTGAAACACATTTCATTATTGTCCAGAAGCATTTTGAAGCGTTCACACACCGTCCCTTCAGACGGGATATTAGACGTGTAGTAGTGTGCCGTCTGAAAAAAATGGCACGTGATTTGTTTGTCGTCACACATTTCAAAAGATGTGGTTTGCGCTTAGGCTATACTCGCCCTTGGTTAGCGCACCATTTTGTGGATTAATTGTTATACAAGCCCGTCGACGTCGCACCCCACGACCCCCTTNGACCCCCTTGACCCACGACGTCCTCGACCCACGACCCACATCCCCCACGATCCGGTCTACAGAAGGTTGACTCGATCAGAAGGTAGAGCAAGCGCTGAATTGCAGGAGTCGGGCTATGAGCTCGACTGGCTTTTCCCTGTTTATTTGAAATTAAGATATCCGCTTTGAAAAGTTTGAAAGCCAAAAACAGAAAAAGAAACAACGCCACCAAATCAAATCAGACCTACCAACGTACATGTAACAAATGTTGTTCCTGGCAAAGTGTAATCGTTTTAGTCTGCTCTTCAGTGAATGGCAGATTCAAACATTTTGGGAGAGTGCAAGGAACCGACGAGTACATAATTTCTTGTCAATAAGTAAATACAGTTTGAAAAAACAAAACTGTTAACTAAGAACTGTTTCAACGTTACATGGAATATAATGTACACGAGTACTCGTATACAACGGAAAGCCAGTAATAAAGTGTGAAATTATTTCCATTCCGGTTAACATGTTCTCTCCCTAAGTTTAGTAGAACAGGGTCATTGTTAGCCTCTTGAGGAACTGTTTCCGTGACAATTATAGCACGCTCACAATTCACAATTTCACGTCATGTTTTTGCGTCACTTTCTGTTTTCAATCACTAGACTTTAGCCAGAGTAGATTAACATGTAGGTAAGTTTTGTGGGAAAGTCACTCAGCGACGTAATATGATTATGAAATGTGTAACAAGCGCAGATACATGTTCACCTGTTGCCACAGGTCGTGGGTCGAAGGGGCTGTGGGTCTTTGGTAGTGGGGGTTGTGGGTCGAGGGCTTGTGGGTCGAAGCGGTCGTCGGTCGAGTCGGTCGGGCGGTGTTAGGGTTGAGGGGGAGCAATCCGCATTTTGTATACATATTAATGCTATAGTACTGTAATTACTCGTAACACAGTAGATAGGACACGGTGGTGAACGCTCGTTTTAAGTGTCTGATTTAGCTTCTGGTCAGACATGCATCCTGACTTGTAAAAAGTCCACATCTGCGTGCAGTAAGACATGTACATGTAGAATGGTTGAACCCACTACTTTCAGGGGCGGATATAGGATAACATAAGGGGGGGCAACATGTTGCCTCGGGTATTTGGGCAAAGCGCGATTGTATGCACAGGCGGCACGAAAGTTGCGGGAGCCAAGGTTGTGCACTTCCTGTTCGCAAAATCTATTGGTGAACTTGAAAAAAAAAATAAATAAAAATGGGAACACGATATTCCCCCGAAGTCTGAACCCCCCTCTTTCGCTACCGCTCCCACTTACTGACCTCAATATTTCCTCACGCTTCACGTTATTGCCACCCCCCTAAATCCGCCTATGACTGCATTACATCGGCGCAACTCTTGTCACGTGATTGCAAGTTCCTTGCCCTTCCCAATTTCCATTCGTGTTTCATTCAAACAAATAAACCACGAGACATAGAAGAAGCCCACTTTTATTTTGACAATGACTTTTGATTAAAAGCCTGTAGAAATAGTTGTATATATACATGTATATGTAGCTTATGTAGCTAAAATACCTCTCGTCACCGGTGTAGCAGTTTTTGTATGACATGAATTTCGGGAAGTTATAAGCTTTCAGTGAGTGCTAAAATTGTCTGATCACGATTTTTGTACAATCTCAAATGAAAATCTAAAACGATTAAGACCGAGGCGAAATGAAAAAGCAAATCCTGGTACGTGCGTATAACGCATGCGTAGCTACAAAGGTCACAGAACGAAACAAATTGTGGAAAGTCGAATTGTCAGCCGGTTGTAAGCAGCTCTTTCTGGAACTAGAGAATGCGTCGATAAGTGATGCTATGAGACGTAGTCTTCGAATTCTGAAAATGGGAAACTTTCAGCATTGTCGACAAGCTATTCAATGCTCAACTGGAAAGGGGCCGAATCCCTGACAAGTTAAATTTCGTAGCACAAAACAGATTGTAGGTATAAACAGTCACTTACACTACAGGGTATTAGGGATATATTCCTACACGTTTATTACATACTTTGTACTAAATTTCCAAAGATTCACGAACTCGCAAAGGCCGATTTCTGAGTTTTAGTCGTACTTAGAAGCCAGTGGGAGAGGGTGTTATCAAGGTTAACTGCCGCTGTTTGGCTTCAGCGTTTAGTCTGGGCGGCTTGTGTCGATACATGCAATCGGGCTGTGCGCTTTATAGTTCTTGACAGTGTGACTGCGTGGCCCAGTCTGGGTTGTGTTTCCATTGTTTTTTTGTGTCATTACCAAATCGTAGTTATATTCAGTGTTCATGGGCGTACATGTAGATAGGAACAAATGTGAACGCCAATGCCTCCCCTGGTCGCCTCCAGTTTTGCCCCACCCCTCTAGCATTGATTGCAAACAATTCAATAGATATTATTTTGTTCGCTTTTATGGAGGAGAGGGTGCTGCCCCTATTCATTTGTTTTGATCGAGCAGGTTTTGAGAAAAGTAAAATAAAAGAAAACCACGTTCAGGCATTGGATCGATTTCATACTGTCGAAAAAACCTAATCTGAGTAATCACAAACCATGTTTCGATTGTTTTCATGCAGTTCCACACCTTGTTCAACATGTCTTAAAGGAGATTAAAATGTTTATGATAAACTGTTTTTCTTTTGAAGTAACGGTATAGGTAGGACAGGCATCTTCATCTTACTGGACATTCTCGTTGACCAGCTAACTCAAGAGAGCCTAGTCGATCCTCTAGGTTTCCTTTATCGCCTTCGCCAACAGCGAGTCAACATGGTACAGAGAGCGGTGAGTCTACGACAAGCTTATTCGGAACTCCTCTGGTGTTTCATATCAAAAATTCATACCCTGCACTATCAGCGAGCTTCAAATATAGAATTATCACTTTTTGCTTCATACCACGGTCTGTTCCAAGGAAACTGACTTCACTAAGACAAATCTTAAACTTAAGTCACTTTTAAGATAAATTAAACTTAATTTTGCCCCTTCCAATAAAATGTTCTGGAGTTTAGCTTTTGAGTTAAAATTTAAAATTGTTTGACTTAAAATTTAGCTTTAAGTGACGTAACGTACCGGATGTGGAAATTTCAAAGTTTAGAGGTTGAGCAAATCTTAGAATTAAGTAAAAAATGAACGGGCCCCAAGCTCTAAAGTCGTTATGGCGGACTAGACATAGCCGCTGAGGCAATATCATGTTTATCAGGGTGATGCCACACGTTTTATTGCAACCACTGAAAAGCAAATACGTCTGCGAACAAAGTTGTTGTCAGCAGTAGAACAGCTTCTGTAGTGGATTTAAGCATGCAGCATTGTTGGTTATTAACGACTGCCTTGACATGTGTCTTGTGTCATTGTAGGACCAGTATGAATTTATATACAATGCCATTTTGGAATACCTGCAAAGTGAAGAGACGTTTATTCCTACCGCCAAGTTCGACAGCAGCTTTGAAAAGTTATTGGAAAACTCTGAAAATGGAAAGAGTCTCATTGAACAAGAGTACGACGTAAGTTCTCTACTCTTTATGTTTATTGGAGAAGTTAATCGAATACAATACACTTGTAACACTTAATAGTGACGTAACATTCTTGAATACCATGGATTCTGAACTGTTATTAAGTAGTACAGAAAATTTTGTTTAACAGAAATTTGTAATTTTTTTCTAGACTTTGACGCTTCTGTTCTCTTCACTGCCTGCCGATGAGAGTGCAACGGCTTCGTTACCAGAGAACTTAGCCAAAAATCGCCGTTCAGATGTACTGCCAAGTATGTTCTCAGTCCGTCAACAGTCTTCATCTATGATTTGTTTGTGACTTATGTTGAGGCTTTGGATAACTGAGTGCTGCCCGAGTTTTATAATATGCAAGACTGTGTCGATTTTTGTGTCACATTGCATCCCGCCTCGTGCTGCCAAGTAAATGTTCTTCCAATGCGCCTAATAAAGTCACTTCATTTAGATTTGTTGGCTTTAGTTATGGGAGTTTACGGACAAATGAGGTGCCATTCTGAATAGGGAGGAATCTAAGTCCACGCACCATGTACTGGTAACAGCAACGTAATAGAGTTAACATTCTTTGTATCATTGGCTTTTGCATGCAGCAAGCACTAATCAATAAGGTCTTATTTACTAGCTAATCGCGCAAGACCAGTTCTCATGTCTCGGAGCAAAGGTAAAAGTTCAGACTACATCAACGCTGTCTTTGTCAATGTAAGTGGACGAAAATATTTTTGACATTCCTTTATGTTCAAGAAATTCTTGTATTTACTGTAAACTACTGAAGTTTTACTCATACAACTCAATGAGTATTTTGTTGATAACATTATTAGTCGGTAATATCATATTATTTTTAGATCTAACAGCTGTCATGTCGTATCTATTCTAAAGGGTGAAAAGTTTACTTTAACGAGGTGTTTTGTAGAGTTACAGACATCGAGATGCGTTCTTGGTCACTCAAATTCCACTGCCGAGTACAGTAGCAGACTTTTGGCGTATGGTGTTTGACTACGACTGTCACATAATCGTCTGTTTGAGTGACTGGAGCGAATCAGACGACGTAAGTTGTTTGGTTACTTGGATACACACTTTCGTGACAAAGGTTGCGGTGTTCCAAACCATAGGCATGTACTTTGTCCTACTTCCAAACCCTACACGGAATCTTACACGTATCATAAGTATGAGTTTCAAAGCAAAACGAAGCATGTAGGCCGAACATTTCGTGACTACCATGACGCAACAGTGATCTGTTACAAAATAACCTTGTTGATAATGATGATGACGGTGGTGTGTTGACAATTACTGCAACGCCCCTGGTTTCAGAAATGACCTTGTAAAGGAGGAGATAATCTCAAACAACATGACGATTAACACCGATTACATAATTATGGGTATTAGACCTTGACCTTATGCTATAAATACTCCGCTGCTGGTTCGCTAGATGTCCCATTTGTTCCCGTAATCACCAGGTTTTACGCCAGACTTGATTTGAAAATAGACCAATCTCTAGCCACGCTTTCAGCAAATATTCCAGTTTTCCACGATGTGATTTGCTTCGAATGGTCACTGTTCATGACGACTGGTCTAATGTTTTTACTTCCTTGGTGACTTATGCCTCTGGACAGCTTGATGTTCATGGGGCCACCGTGACTGCTTGCCATCAGGTTCGCCTTTGGTATCCTTTGATGGGTTCTTGTTCCATGTCATGCCATTAGAAAGGTTTCAAGATGTCACAGTTCTCCACTTTGCACAGGTCTGTCTCACTTCCTTCTCCATTTGGGGTTCCAGTTAAGGACATGCTTGGTTGTATTTGCACTGGGCTTTCGTAGCGTCTGACTAATCTACCTCCACTTTCACCTCTTAGTCTGGATCAACATGGCTTCCTGTCGGGCTCTGTTCCACGAAGCCACTTGACTTGCATGATTTGACGCAGACATCTGTTTGTGAACACTTGGACCTTGTTGATGATGAGTCGTAAAGCATGTCGGGCTTGACTTTTGATTTTGATTTAATTTTTTGTGGAGCATGTTCTGGACTTCCAGATAGGTTTCAGTTTCTCAATACGGGCTTTGATGTCTTCTTCTATTCCGCCCTTATAGTGCTGACCATACTATCCAGATAGCTGATGGACTGGTGGAGGATTGGATATCTTCAAGCTCTTCTAACACTGAGATGCTGGTTTTTTAGCCTGCTTTTATGCAGATCGTCTTGGTTTTCTTGGTGCTGTTGTGCAGGTTAACCTGTTTGGCTGCATCTGAGAGTGCCAGAGTCTTACGTTGGATGTCATGCCGTTGCTGAGCTATACAGGAGAAATCATATGCGTACTCTAAGTCGTCAAGGCGACTGGTGCCATTGTATGCCATTTGTTGGATTGGAGAATGAGATGCGTGTCACCCAATCAAGAACAATCAAGAAGACCAAAGGTGGCAGTAAACATCGCTGTCATACTCCTGTTGTAACGGGGAATGACTAAATGAGTTATCAACTGTGTATAACTTGACAATTTTTTTTTTCTACAAATCTGATATTTTACTTCGTGAATTTATGGTAAGACAGAAAAAACATGAAGCGTTTAGATAAGATTGTGTCTTGGGAGAAATTCGTTTGGTGTACAACAGTTGCGCTATTGGTAGTAGTGAGGTTGATAAAATTAGTAGTATTGACTTAGAAAACCGTGCCAATCCTTTTTGCAGGTCAGAAATTGAAGATGGAGTTTATATGTGTGTTCTGTTCTTCTTCGCATGATATCATAATTTAAAGTCGCAGTTTTTTGAAAGTTACTTAGTATGAGGCAGGTTTATTTTCGCTTCAGAAGTTCCGCTAAGTTATACGACATAATGAGCTGTGATGTTTTATATTCATCTGGAAAATAAACCTCTGCAATGGGTTTGGCAAAATTTTGAATATTGTTTAATGCATTTGCCTGCGCCACCTGAACTATGGTGTTTGGGTATTGGTGCCATGAAACCTCAAATCCAATGTTTTTGAAAATCATTTTAATCGCAACATTTGTAACTGAGTCCGAAGAATCAATGTCGATGTATGGCAACGGTCTTTTTAGTTAGCGGGAGAGTAGTTAAAGTGATCAAAGACGGGCTTCTTAATAATGGTGGTGGTACCACTGTTGAAACGGACTTGATAGCTGATGTGGATTTCATATGAAACACAAAACCTATGAAGACGACGAGGATGGCGAAGACGAAGACTACGACTTAATGGTATGAAAAAAGGTCCTGATGCCTTTTGCGGTACACCACGCGTGTTTAGGCCACACAGCCGGCCCATTACACTAACCACCTGATTATGACTCATGGGGACACGACATCACTGGATTCCTCATTTGTAAAATCTTCCAATCTGCCTGTTTATTTCATGGTCTTAAGCGATGGGGTTAGAGATTAAGGAAATGATGCAGTGGCATCAAAGGTGGAGAAAATGTCATTCCCAGTTTCCTGCATTCCAGACATGGAGGCGCTACTGGCCGGAGAACGGGACTGCTCAATACGGACAAATTTGGGTTGAAGTCTTGGCCACTCGAACTGAACGTGATGGTGATATTGTGATCACGACTATGGATCTTCACACAGGACAGAAGGTAAGGCTTCATACTGCATTTTACAGCAAGATTATGCAGTTGTTTCCTGAGTGTGGTTGGGAAACGCTGCCCCTGATGGTCATTGATATACGGCAGATGTTGTCGTGCCATTACCTCCTGTGTTCCACCACCTGAAACTGTTGCTGATAAAATGAGGTGAATGATTGTCACGTTTTTCCCCGTGTGTGGGTGGGTACAGGTTGTTACAGACCGGTGCTAATAGCTTTCGGTGCGACGATTGACTGAAGACTGGTTCAAGTTAATCCTTTATTAATCCCTACCGTATTTTCACATGCCTACTCAAACAAAACGTCTGACGTAATGTCTGTTTATGCTCCAGCCAGTGCTGGAAACCCTTGACTTGTGATGAACTTCTGAGACACGTTCAGCAACTACTAAATGAGGATGAGGTAATCGGCAATATAAGACAGAAAAAAGCCTCAGTATTTTTTCTAAATGAGCACCTAAGGTTATTTCTTGACCACACGTTTAAGATGGACGCTTGCCAAAGAGCTCCCGGAAAACCCCAGTATTGGCGAAATCGGAGGCAATGCGGAATATTTGTGTCAACCTACCAGTCAAACAAGGTAGTGATGGTGGTATAATACTTATCATGGTTTTCCAACCCAGGTGGCGATCGCAGTTAGCTATTCATTTCTGGCAGACGGTTGTTGGTGAGGTCAGAGTTGCCTAGACGACCGGACGCCCTTTCAATGCAAACCGGTAGGACAAACATTTGTGACTTTTGTTGTAAACGTATTATCTAAAATGCTATAGTAAACATTGTAATTTGCAAGGATGCTACCGGAAAGCCACACCAGGTTATACAAATGGAGTTAAAAGGGTGGCCTGTCAACCAACACGTGCCTCATCCGGACGTTCAGGCGTCGCTGATTGACTTGGTGGACATGGTAGAAAGATACCAACAGAAGACAGGGAACAAAACCGTTGTTGTCACGTGTTTGTAAGTTAATCACGTATAATACATTACAATTTTACCAAGAGACACGGAAAAACGTTTTTCTACAGGCAATTCATTTGCATTTACCAGGATACTCGAGCTCGTAGCAAGTCATTGAAAGTGCGACTTTTGGCACTTTGGCTCATGTATGATTCAACCTTCTTTTCTGCTCCTTCAGACCAAATACAATAATTACGAAAGTGTGTAACCGTCGTTCACACAAACGATGTTGAAATCCGAGGTCAAATGTATCATGAATGGAAACCAAAACCGAGTGCAGATGCATCAATTTCGGTCAAGTTGACTGCAATGTTCTTAAGATTGTATATGAGCCATGCATGAAATACATGTACGACTAGTCAGATTTTTAACAAGACATAACCAACTTTGTCAAGGTCCGATCCATTTTGCACCCACTTCCCTTCTTCGCCTTCCCCTGGTCGATCTCTACCGATATGCTATCACTCAAACCTCCCCCGGGCGTTGCGAATTCCACAACTTCTCTTTTTGATCAAATACCCCGTCGTTTTCGCTGAAACCCTGCAAATTATTTCGGTCATGTCTGCATCCATCGAAATCCGGGTACATTTCGCAGAAACCCATTGTTACGGAATGTATTATTACGGTTCTGCAATGCAAAGCCGAAAATGAATATTTTTGATAATTGATCACAAACGTTATTTCTACGATCTTTATATTTTACAGAGACGGCTTCACACAGAGTGGCGTATTTTGCTCCTTTGAATATCTCGCATCTAAAATCAAAGTGGAGCAAGGGATCGACGTGTTTCAGAGCGTTCGCCATGTCAGATATAACAGACCCCAGTTCATCTGCAATCTGGTACGTGTTCGAATGCATCTTAACTACTTATCATCTTGAAAATATCCACTGGGGTCGGGTACATGTTGAGGAGATCTAACATAAATAAATTACATAGGAATGCAATCCAATATAATACAGTTATTCAATAAGTGCAATGCAGTACATTGAAAAGACAGGGTGGCGTATTGGGATAAGGGTTAGCTTCCTTTGCTCAAAGTCGTGGGTTCGAGTGCCACTGGGGTACTGTGCTTGAAACTTAGGTCTCTATCTCCTCGGCTCGGTTTAAACTACATGTATAGATTGATGAAACGTAATTAGGGTCCAGAGAAACGAAGCCTCACATGATAACATAAATACAACCTGGTCAGTAACGATTTATTGGCCTTCCGGTATCGATCCACATTTGTGTAATATTACGTACTTTGTATCATTATGCTTCCCAAGTCCACATCGCAGATTCACACCTGTGCAGATCACGTACCATTCCATTACTTCTGGAGAGCTACAGTAATTACCACTGTTGAACTACTGTAGATAAGCATAACATACATGTAGAAAAACATGCGATTTCAATTTTTACGATTGTTTTTTCAGGAGCAGTATACAGCTCTGTATCGATTGGCGAAACAGTACATGGAAACGTTCGAGACATATGCCAATTTTCAGTAATTTATCAGTGTGACACCATGTTGCGAACAGAGGAGAAGGCGGCACATGCATTCGGCTATTATGATCTTCACAGAAATGCTTCTAACCTTTATGTACGTTTGCAGTACAATTTAGCTATTCCAAATGTATGAGCTTAAAGAAGACGATTAAGTTTCAATACTCCTTGATGGTTAAGAGCTGTTATATCGAAATCCTCGTATTTGTATTTATGTTCTAAAAAACACTTAGCAATCATTTTTATGTATTCATGCGAGAAAAGTTTGCTCTGAGTTTAAAGTGAGGTCGAAAAAGCAACATTGATTCTGGTTATTTCCCGGACTTACTTTGACACCTGCGTTCACCGACTGAAATTGCAGCCAAGATTTCGTGTGTTTTGAGAAAAGCTGTACCAAGGCACAAAACCAAAGCAAGACTTGAAACGTCATGATTTGCCAAACGATGAGGAAAAACCCCGAAAACTCTCGCATCATTTTGCTCGTCTGGAGTGGATTTTGTTTTTTAAAGTGAACATCTAAAAGCATACCTCACCACTGACCCGATTTTCTAACAACAGACCCAAACCAAATTTACCTTTTTGGCATGAGGTTACTTTTCATTTCCATTTTCATTAGTTCTAATTATAGTGGCGTTAACTTGCAGCGCCTATGCCTTTCAGTTTACTTGCGTAGAGGGCGTCCTGTGCAAAAGAGTGCCAATCACCTCAGGGGAGTAACGTGATAAAATGTCATCTCATCGGTGTAGACAATATTCCTTCACGAACCAAAAGTGCGTTCTTATGGTTCTTTTCTCATATTACTCTAACTTGTTTTCAGTCTAGCTGCAGTCACTGTTCGATTTGGTGATCTACTGTTCGCCAATGCGGCTTTAGATTTTCGACTAATACATGGTACATGTATGGACAACGAAAGTTTACTTCGTTAACGCTTTCGGTTTCCCTGTTCCGTTGGTCATCCTCAAACTGATGACTATTGAACACCCGAGTATATAACGTCACGATTGGAACTTGTTCTTCCGCATGATTGTGGTGTTTTCTTGCTCTGGCGACCTCAGTTCCCGTTTGCAAAATTGACACGTTTTTTCTCCAATTCTTTTCTCACTAATTACATGTTGCCGGTTGTGGTACATACAGGTTTGATACATCATGCCAAGCACATGCTCCGTAATGTTAATTCCGTGCGTCTCTTGCTTTGTCATTCGTGAAAAAACATGTGGTTTACGGATGACCACAAATGTGTTGTATTGCGAGATAAGATCTTGATCGTGAATGAGAACAGTGCGCTGTTAATTAGTACGCCCTTGCGGGCTGCGAGGTTGAAATGTTGTTTAATCTCTCATACATTGCTGCTCGAAATTACTCTCACCCGCTCACGCTAATTAAGAAACCCCGCAGGAATGTGGTCCTCTGTGTTCGCTTGCATAAAGCAGTCCCACATAGGTACTCAACTAAGTTCCCTAAATCTTTTTTGTATTTGTTTCGTTCTTAAGGCACAGATGTAATAGTTTTCCATTATTTTATCTATATTTTGAGCTTTTCTTTGAATAATTACATTTTTTCTAATAATATAACTGGAAACTGAGCCCTTAATTCAATCAAAACAGTTAGGGACATAGCCCTGAAATTGGGGGAGTTGCATGAAAAAATCCCTAATTATTTTTAATAATTTGGAGAATTCAATCTAGATTTCACTCTCGATTTGTATCAAAGCCAAAATTTGGCGTAGTAATGGTACTCAAACAGCATAAGATAGGACAATCGGTGTTTTCACATGCCCGCAAGTACGCAGTAAATTTAGGGACCTTTACTGAGTTCCTATTTGGGACTGTTTCACGCAACCGGGTACTGGCTCCTGAAATATTTGCTTCTTTTTTCCTTTTTAAAAACTGTTTACTTTACTTTCATTTATTAACTGGTACGTTTGTTGTTTTTACATTATTTAGTTTTTGTTTAACTGCCTGTGAGATGTTCTTGAAGGTCTCCTACTATTTATTACAACCGGCGTATCACTGAGCAGCGACCGCGGGTGCAAGGAATGGCGGAAACCTAAACCCCACGCGTCCAGTAATGATAAGCTAGACCTTTGTCTTGTGTTTTGTTTCGATTGTATTTTATTATATTTTTCCATTTTCAAAATAAATTACGTATATGTAACTCCATATTGTATTTCGAAATTGCAGAAATATTGAATTTTTGAGAAAGGTTACATGTAGAAGATCAACAAAAAATTACATTTACAACCAAACTCTTTGAAACTCAGTGGTAACTAGGGACATGTTGTTTTGACGTTATTATTATTCCTTTAATATATTTCATCAAACAATCTATATGCTACTTGCTTTTCAATAATTTTTATTGCAAATCCCATTCCATAAGATTTTAAAACATGGTGACGTTCTGTATAAGATGTAATGAACACATTCCGTTGTTGGAAACGTCCGTATGCAGTGTTACAGATTCGTCACGGGGAGATCCTTATACACAAGACTTTAATATACCGTAATCGTTTGGGTTAACGCCCTGGGCGGTTAAATTGGCGAACCCAAAAAATTGGGGGAGGGCAGTTAACCGAGCAGTGGGCGGTTAAATCGAAAATCCACCTAAAGTAGGGGATGGGCGGTTAACCGAACATGGGCGCTTATTACGACAGTCAACCGCCCTGGGCGGTTAATCTTACCTGGCGATCTAAATCCCGACACGACACTCATACTCGGAACGCGTAGCCTTTTTCAAAGAGCTTTATCGTCACGTCGC
>NMRA01000060.1:0-15175 GCA_002633005.1 Phoronis australis | reverse complement strand
TTGAGTAAAAGCATTATTTGACAAAAATAGCCCGGCTTTTCTTAAAAGGTCACGACCTCCGACCCCGGGCCTCTGACATAGAAAGTAGTTACAAAGCCGTGGAGAGTCAGAAAAGGTAAATCGATTCATTGCAATGTTTCTCGTTTAGTATGTGGTATAAATAGATTATTACATGTTCTCAGCCGTTATCCCCCTTATCTAGAGCCCTCGTGGATTTTGGAGAATTATCACCCTCGGGGCTAACGCCCCTCGGGCGATAATTCTCCAAAATCCACTCGGGCTCTAGATAACGGGGGATAACGACTTCGCCATGTAATAATCTATATGTATAATGCAGTGCAACTGATCATTACTTCTACACTGATACTGTAAATACGGTCAATTTTCTCAACACATAATTTAGACTCCACTTAATTATAACCATTTCCTTTTATGTCTTAGGCCCATATTCCGGATAGCTGAATTTCTCAGTATAGTTACCCAGAATATTCATTATTTCGCCTGTACAGGGATATTCTGTGATAAAAAAAAAACTAAAAAAAAACAAAAAAAAAAACAGTGCAGGTGGTCTGATGTCATTTGCGGTGCATCAGACGTGCGCAGGCCTCATGGTTGGGCCCATCTGTTATAGGATTTAGTATTTATTTTCCTTCTTCCGCAATGCTACAGATGGTAAACTTTTACTTGAATCGGAAGAAAGTTTATATTGTTTTCTCGGCCACTTCTAGCTCTGGCGTTATTAAAGAACAGACCCTCTTCAACCTCATCGAACATACATGTATGGTCAAATAGTTGCTATCTAGACATTCTTAGCATGGTACACAATGAAATTATATAACAACTTGTGAATGCACTCAAATCAGAAAGCACAAGTTCACTGACAAATCACATTGCAAGTGCTACTGAGTTATTCAACAAGGCATTTTTGGTTACTAAAATATGTATTTAATGAAGACAAGTGACATTTGGTTTATGAGTGTTTTTGTCGGCAACTAAACTTTTTTGATTAAACATCATGAGTACATTTTCAGAGACTTTATATTTTGCCACATTGAGATATCGATATTTCCCGAAATACTTGACGTGTGGAGTGTTATCCGAGGGATTTTCTGAGGTACTAAACATGTAAGTCATCTTTGATGAAAAAGTCTTCAAGACTAACAATAGCGAAGACACGATTGTTGCTGTGTCTGGACCATTGAAATAAATATAGGTCCAAGGTGCGAGCCTTCTGCTGAATAGTTTAAGTCACTTTTCTATTGTTACGTTTTAAGGAGTATCAGAAAAGTAATTAATCTGACTAAAACTTACTTCTTGAAGATTACCAGGGGTAGGTGTTTATAGTAAAGAAAATGTCGCAATTCCCTCTTAAATGATAGCCATTTCCGATGTACAGACGACATACATGTACGCTATATCTCAGAAATGACTGATCGGATTCACATGAGACATTCAGATATCATGCTTCATGCACTCTACTCCAGAATACTGCAAGGAAATGTAAACGATCCATTTTGGTACGAGGAGCTATACAAGTACAAGATATATATCGTTTCCTTAGAAAAACTGAAGTTGCACGAAACTGAAACACAGTTTTTGTGATCTCATCTTAAACAGAACTCAGTTAGTTTTTATCACGATTTTTGTGTCTTTTATGGTGCTTCTACATGTACCACTGATTCAAGACATTGCTTCCCCACACGCAGGCCTGAATGCATTTTCCAGAAAATCAAAAAACAATCACGTCTTCACTACTTTAAGATCAGTAAGACCTGGAAAAGACATCGCAGGGCATTTACAAAATATGCTGATCGAACAGTAGACTACTTTGTTATGCAAGACCTTAGAAAAATTCCAATTTTGACCAATTTAGGAAAATCGTACAGAAATGGCCGATTGGATTCAGGTGAGGGTTTTAGATAATATGATTTATGCACTGTTCTCGGAAATTATGCGAGGAATTGTTTTTTAAATTTTTCCACTTTTGCACGAGGGACTATCAAGTATTAAGACATTTTCAATATGCATATACCAAAGAAACCATAATTCAGAAAACTGTAACATCGATTTTAAGATTTTATGTTGAACATTTACATCATATGAAACTTGGTCATGTACATGTAGTTGATCCTGCTATTTTGCTATAAATGTGCCTTTATTTTTTATAAATTTTCCTAAAGTGTAAAGTGTGCAGTCAAAAATCAAATTCGACGGAACTCCTACGCTTAATTATCATCGAGAATTATTAATTTTAGTAGAATTAGTACTGAATCTATTACACTTGCTATATTTGTTTTTTCTTCACAAACCTGTATCGTTCGGATATTACTCAACGTTGAAACAGTCGTTACACTGTTCTACATTTAAATATCTGGTGATTGACGCCAGAGAATTTCTTTAAACCAAGCCCAGCCCTTTGAGCACCAAACTTCACCAGAAGCTTGCCGCCAAACCTGACGAACCGTCCGCCACGCTTCGAGTAAGCCAAAGTTTTTCACATTCGCGCTTTTTGAGTAGAATTGAAAATCATGGGGCCTGACGGTTATGGGTGGTTCGGTGCTGTAGTTCAATGCACGGAAGTTTCCATAGACACGGGAAAATGCTGCCACTTACCGTTCGGACAAACGTGCCTCCCCCAGGGTATGAAAACGTCTTCATCGAACAAGAAGCAAATTGAATTCGTTTGCATTCATGAGGACTTTGGTACCTGACACCATTTTTTCAATCGATATACCTAACGAGCCAATTGAAACTGAGTAGTCTAGAATCGTACGAAAGAGTTGATGTAATGCTACATGTACCACTTAAACACCTCTGCAAGTTTGCGGGGACTCCTCAAGGTGAAAACAGAAACATGAAAGAGAGCCGAGAGATCACCAAGGTGTTTGACCAGCCACAGTGAATATGCAACAATGCAGGGACGCCTGCTGAAGTCCACTTGGAACAAAATGTCAGACTGCAATCGGGTCGTGGTGGCAAAAAGTGCACGCGCCTGCATCTCTATTTCACAAGGTGCATGAAATTTAAAAATATGATCTGTATACTAGACCAAAGACTTCAAAATGATTTAATCTCGCGCAAGGTCCGATAATGATTTTCAATTGTTTTCAACTGCCACAAGTGCACTCTGCCAGATACAAAACGAATACATCAAAATCATCAATTTTCCCCCAAATCCATCATTGGCCTCGACTGCTATGAACTGAGACGCAGACAGTGAATTCACACCGCTTCTGATCAAAAAATCAGTTGAAAGGTGGGTATAGATCAGACAGTTTTTACAAATCCAAGCTGCATGAATGTTATCTGAAATTTTTGCTTAATTCCATTGTCCCGCTTACAAGCCGTAAAAACGTTTAAGAAACGCCCGACTGAGCAAATGTCATTGATGCGTAGGCCTCACACGCACAACAAACATCAAGTTGACCGCCAAACAAACAGACAATTTTTTATGAAACGGGAGAGGTAAATTCAACCGTAGCTCATAAAACAGTGAGTGGCACACATGGCTTTAACGTCGGCAGCGTAGACCAATTTTATTGCGGTCAAGGTAAGATTCACAAAACAAGGGTTTATAGCTGCGTAACGGTGTTACAACTGTACATGTATGTGGTATTCGTAACAGTCTTTGACGAATTCATTGATTGGGTTGAAACGTGTAGTGCCTCTCTGGTGCAGAGTTCGTTAAAAACGATAGAACGATACTACTGATAGGAAAATGAATGAGAAATAATACTCAGTGTACAATTTATATCTAATATAATTAGAATAAATGTCAAATAACAAACCACTACAGTAAAAAATATTCCATACAATTTATTACATACACTGTATTCATGATACATTTTTGCTAAGTATGTTGAATTGATAGCATCAAAGATATTATTACTCACTATCCAATTACTGATGTTTTGACTTCCAGTTGAGTAAGTGGCTCATTCAGTGCATCCACACATGTTTTAATAAACTATATAGTAAACTATGTTGCGTAATGGTCATTCATAGAAAAGTTGTCTTGAGATACATGTAGCTGACCAGTACCATATATTGCAGACACAATAGAGAATGTCTTACACTTGTGAAAGTTCTTAGAGTTGTTTACTGAATGATTCTAGAGCTGAGAAATGTCAACTGAAATACGACACAGTACTTTGTTCTAGTCACGTTAAACGAGTGAGGATACAGTAATGAAGGCAAGGAAACTCACGCATGGCTCACGCTGCGCTCGCGCTTCGTCCACACCTAACTCACGGCAAGTTCCAGGCACAGTCACGCTTACGCTCACTCCAGTTGTCACGATCCATTGAGGCCTGACCCCAGTCTATCTTCATATACGAACACGCCTAGCCAGGCCGGAGGCAGCCCGGACAAAATCCAATAATTCAGTGATTGTACTGTAAATAATGAGGAACATCCAGCATAGGCTGAAACTGCCAACAGATGGCGTTTATCTAGTTGTAAACAGACAGTTTTAAATGCTAGAAACTTTTTGCACAATCAGATTGAGAATCTTACAGGGTCGGGCGAACAAGAGTCCACTGTTCACCCTAGAGTATACAGCGAATTCCTCTGCACATCAAAGGCTTCATGGAGCCTTTACAGATTGAAGTGAACTGGTCACTATTCATGGGCTTGACCGAACGTGTAGTGGTGGAGATAATTACGGTTGTAAACAACGAGCATGTTTAGTGTGCTACTTTCAAAGTGAAAATAAAAAAGACGAACAGTGGGTAAGGCGAACGACCAACATGAACGTTTTTAAAATCGAAAAGTAAATCTTGCCAGTCCTCGAATTTCTGAAATCGATGCGTTATAGGGCACCGAAACAGTGGCGAACAGGATTTCTTGCGCGGCTAAACCACGCGCGTTATTATGTGAATCGATGAGGACGGGTTAGCTACAATCTGGCTTAGGCTCACTTAAGCGTTGGCGTAACAAACCCTAAATGCATGTTAGGGTAGATGTTGCCTTGTGATTACCAAATGGTTTTCTTCATTTTTATAAGCGAAACAGAATGACGTTAATTCCTGCCAATTTTTATTGTTATCAAGGACATTATCAGGTCAAAAGTGGATTATCTGCCAAGCACCATGATGCATGTACAAACCTTGTTTAATACTGTACGTTTATTGTGTTCACAGCCATGGCGTTACAGAGATACGCATGTGTTACATATAATATGCTTCAACTATTGCAAGTTCATTTATAACAGAACATTTACACGCCATCCAAACAGGAATCGCATATAGCCAAATAAATAAGTACTGCATTATCAAACAAAATATCTTTCTACAGGAAGCCACCTTTTTCTAAATTTCTATAGTTAAAGTTCTTATGAGAAATTACCTTTTCTGTATTATAATGTTCACGAATTGCATTTTCAATCACTGTAGATCTGTATTCACTAATAAAACAAATTCGTTATTTCTAACCCAACTAAATACATGCAATGCAGCCATTTGGTTTAAAAGTTCTTCATCAATGCCGGCAACATCGTCTTGTGAGCCATGAAAGTACTTGGTAGACTGGTCCAGGAATCACGCGACACCGGAAGCCCATAACCATTCCAGGTGCTAGCAGGCACTTTGACTTGGTACAAGTTTCCTTGTGTCAAATTTTGAATGTTGAAATCCCGCTTGGACATGCCATGATTTACGTGAGTGTCAACACGAGTTTCCATGAGGATTTTCTGCATGCATTCACCAAATGTGGAAATTGCTACCTTGCGATTTTCGTGGCATCGAGGGCCGATTGTCATCACGAGGGCGTTACCAAGGAACGTAGCCAGAGGTCAAGCATGTTTTCCTGTGCCATCCGCTCTGAAGTACTTCCTGGTATAGCTAAGTAGCGATGAAGACTCACTGGCCCCACGAGATTAGTACCCACTGTCTCCTAATTCTGCAATAACTAAATCACGCCATAAACCTTAGACGAATGAAGGCTTTGTTTTCTCACATCAGTCGTAAAAACGACATTTTTGCCGAAAAACTTGACGTGTATAAAAGTTTTAACCACATAACCAACATTTGTAAAAACACGCTTGCGCAATGTAAAGTAATTCAGTCGCATTTTGTTTAAATTTTTATTTTAAACATAGGAATTGTAAATTGCATTCAGCTTTCGTAGCAAATATTCAAGTTAGAATATAATAAATAGTCTTTGAAGTTGTATCACTAAAAGCTTTAAAACATGTTGATAAATAACAGCGCGTGAGCACCGAATTGACCTTGAAACAGCACAGCTAGACAGTCTCACCGTGTTTCTTGAGTTCACTGTTCGAAAGAACGTGGATGTGGAATTCGCTGCCGAAGATGGGTCCGTTTAAAAAGTTTTTAGCGTATCCTTCCGACAGTTGCGAGAAACGTTTTGTCAATCATAACCTTGTCACCTTCTCGGAATTCCGGCATTGTTTAGTTGGTGCGCGTTTGGTTGTTTTAAATTAGTGTATTACAGACGGTAAAATGTAAGGCGTATGGATTTCTACTTTGCACTACTTTGGGATTCGTAATTGAGTGGCGTCTAGACCATTTTGTGTTTACCCACATACATTATGTTCTTCTATTTTTGTCTTTATTATTGGCTACTCTATTACTTATGCTATTTTACAACACTATATATCAATGGGAATAGCTGGAGACTTACTCTTCAAATTAGAGACGTTGCACACCTCCCTATTTTATTTTCATTAATACTGGGATTTCAAGGTTACTATCTATGTACCAACGCTTAAAATTGACTCAGCAATGAATTCAACAAGTTATTAGAAAGTTCGACCAGTTCTTGCGCAACTCCACAAATGAGGTGAAAATTTACGGAGCATTAAGTATTTAGATCCCTAGTTTGGACTGTTCCTTGCAACTGTCCATTGTTGACTTAGTTTTTTTTTTATTTTCCTTCGAAAAACGGAGATATTGGTCGTCAATAACGAAGACTTGAGATATTAATCAGAGATGGACTTTGATGAATTGTGTGATGCTTCAGGGAAATCAGACATCTGAGACCCAGTTTCCTACGTACTGACACGAAAAATATACAGTTCAAACACGCAAATTAAAGGACAATAGAACATTATTTCGAACAAACCGTTGGAATGAGACGATATCTGCCCTGCTAGACGGTTAACAAACTTATCAAACAGCTAGAAAGACATTGGTTTGTTGAGATTAAAATCCATGGGTTCTTATACTGTATAAAACGAAGTATATTTTAGAAAAATGAAAACACCATTTAACCGGTGCTTTTTCTCAAACGTATCAATTTAAGCAACTTATGGTAATAACATTGGTTTGTTTTCTTCCTTACTCAGTCAAGAATTCATATTGGGGCTCAGGATGAGCTGAAAGAGTCGTTATTTTACCTAACCAAGCCTACGAAAATTCAAGTCACGCCATGGCCTTGAACTTTATGAGCTTGTATTGAATAACAAAGAGAGACCAACTATTTCATAACAGTAAGTGGTATTAATCAAAGCTTATTTTTGGTAGAGAGCACGGATTTAATGCTGCTTTAAGTTGTGTGATACTACAATAGGAATGCAGTATAGATTAAAGTAGGATGAATGTTACAATTTTCAATTCGCTGTAAGGTGAATCGTAATATTCTGTTTTCCTTTCGTCTTCTGCGTGACATATACAGAAATGTCTCATCTTAAATTCCTGGAATCCACAAATATACACAAAATACTACTCGATTATCTTTCTTTTTCGGTATCTGTGGATGAGCTCAACATACATGTACATGTACTTAAGTTCATGGATCTTAAAGCATAACCCCAACCAGGAGGTAAAATGAAAAACGTAAACCGTAGGCCTATACAGTGAAAACTGATACATGTACATGTACAAATAAACGTCTGCAAAACGAAATGCAGTTTTGAACTACATTACTTTCCACTATAAAACTTGTCTTAATTGATCTAACCTCTGAGGTCTAACTCAGGAAAAGACCTGGCAGATCGTTAAACGCTCGACACCATGTCAGGCGGATCAATTGACTATCCGTGACAAATCTACTTCTAAAACCTGGCTTTAAACAATAACAAACTGTCTGCACCATGTACTTGAAGACCAGAAATCAATTCTATTTTGACTCAAGGCATGGCTAACTTCAAAAGAGAGTGATTTAAAGCAACACTTTTTGACGGAATTAGAGTTCATAGCCGCTTTAATGCCGTTGTACATACAAAACATTGTTATCTCGTTGGTAGTCTTTGTCCGACTAGACGAAATTTGTTACAATAAATAGACAGGAATTCCCTTGAGTGTCATATTAACCCGGCGGCTGAAATTACCCGTTAATGTGAAGCAATGATAAACCGCCAGAGTTCTGGTAGGCCCTACAAATCATTTCTAGCCTAGATACTAGGAACAAAATAGGGACAATCCAGTTTTGTTTTTTTTGACAAAATACCTTGGTTTGTTGAATCTTTAACAGTATCCGACCCAAATAAAAGTAACTCATACGAAATAAAGTAGTTACCTGTTGGAGACCTGTTTTATTTGCGGACCTAGTTACAAACAAATCGCCGACACTGTTTATCGATAACTACGGTAGTTGATTCCCTATACTATGCAAACGGCGCGAGTTTTGGACATTCATTCTACCAAAAGTAAATTAGAAAGTTAAAATTCTTTGACCAGTGAAAACAGCTCGTAATTTATGCCAAAAGTTTTCTACACAACTATTCTCAGCACGTAAACTCTTTTGAGTAACCAAATTCACAGTAAAAAATTCAAAACCTAAGGCATCTCTGTTGCCGCGTAACATATCTCTAAAACAGAATTGTCTGGCTTTGACAGAGCAGAGCTTCATGTGTAAAACGAAATCCGCTTGTTAATGTATTTTATGACGAACTCCGTTGTCTTCCAGACGATCTCCGAAATCAAAGTTGAGATTCGACGAGATAAACGTTCCTAAACATTCTGCCGTTTTTGCTTGGACTGTTAACTGCACTCATTAAACTTACTCAATGCTAATACAACTACTCCAGTGATTCAGGCGACTACAGGCGACACAAGAATGAGTCATGCAAAAAGTTGAAGAAGTAAAAGAAATAATTCCTGATGTTTCCTCCAACTGTCAATTTTTGCCTGTTATTAAAAGTTAAACTGTTCAGTACGCACTATGGTCATGTTTTTATCGCGGATGAAAATGATATTCTGTCCAGGATTTCCTTTAATAACCAAATTAAGTGTAGAATTTTAATGCATCTCTGATTCAATTGAACAGAAATGAAACCGCTGGTAATCCCCAGTTAAAGTAACATTATAGCCGAGACTAGTGATTTGTTGAAACCAGCCATTACCTATCCCGATCATGAACCCTCGCGTTGAGAGCCAAACGCTATGTTGATGATCTCAATTGTACTCGGTAAAAGCTACATAAGTTTAAGCGTATTTTACGTAGGTGAAAGTAAAAACATAAAACAGCAGACTTTATTGTTTTGCAGCTTTAGTCACAGTAAATAGTCTCAAAGAATATATCGTATCCAACAACCTCAAAATGCAAACACGATAATGCACCTTTACACATTGTAAATGTCGGCTCAGTTACAATTCGTCTGCCAGACTCGTTTGTGAAATGAAGTCTGTAGTCTACGGACAGAATAAACATGCACAATGAAAAAGAAGTTTACATAAGAGCAGCATTAGTTTTTACTCTGCATACAAGGATACTGCTCCGTTTTACCTACCACATAATTATACAGGCCATCGTCAGCCAGATTTTTACAGATGTGTATAATTGGAAATAAGTTCCTGATTGTCCACAACGGCACAGTGCATGACAAGCAGGCGTTAATTGTAGTCCACATACTGTACATATATGCAATAACAGACCATCTCTGCATAACACTTTCCCTGAGACATGTTTTGTTGCACAAGATGTTCCATTTTTTATTGGTCTTACTAGATATGGGCCCTAATTGGCGACAGGCTGATCTCGCGTCAAGCATTGAACTTGATGGCACAGAATTCTCAGACTTCATGTTCAAAACACACAACGAAGAAAATACACTAGTCCGATACTTCGTCCCTCATGAGACATCGTCAAAGATAATAAATAAGGAAAGGTTGCAGTCAACTGGGTTGTGTTTACCACAACACAATTAATAAATATTTCATTTATTTTAAAAAGGTTTCATCGAAATCTGTTGATACGTTTTTGAGTTGACGGGGTGTCCGGCTGGCCGACTGAGAGCCATGTAACGAATTAAAGTAAAACATAGATTGTGTTTCCTGGTTTCTCAACTAAGAAATGACAGGAAATACCTATTCCTTCTGCCAGTGACATTTGAGTGGCCAGTTTAAACTGCATCTAGCTGTAAGTCGCAAATCTCATTACTGACCTGTGGAACACTGTCTCAAAGAAACGCAAGAACTGTTTTTTCAAGAATGAATAAGGAAATATCAGGTTTCGGTTGGCGCACCCTGTTTGGTGTTGGCTTCATACCAAACGCCTACAAAACTGATTACGAAAGGATATGCAGGTATCTACAGAAAACTACAGAACAGGATAGTTAGTTATAAACATGTGCGGCATCAATACGAAGAAAAGAATTGATGCCAAACTGGCAGATTTGGCCACATTTTGGTAACGACATCAGTTTGATAGGGAAATTTAAGACTGTTTTCTAAGTTTGACGTTAAGAGTAACACACATTGTACTATCTTAGCGATTAAAACTGACGAGATGTTCATTTTTATTCTAAGTGACGTCATGAACAGAGTTAAAGTGAGGCGACACATGCTGAATGTTGTTTATGGTGATTGGCTGAGCCAGTAGGTTTTATACTGTGTTAACTAACATTTTGACAGACTTTAAAAATTCTTATCTCATCTTTTATTACCTCGGCTGTTACAGCTTGTGCTAGCCCAAAATAGGTTCCGGTCTTGCCATCACAGACACAGATGCCCTTAAAAGTTTGTACATGTAGGTGGAGTCATTGAAACATGTGATGGACGGACGAGGCTAGGTTGTTTTTAAATTGAAACGACTGAAGCAGAGTACGGTTAAAATTTGTGACGATAAGGAGCATTTCAAGTTATTGAGGACCCCAAAATTTTTATATATGTAAATTAACCTTCATCCGGCACGACTATATTTGAAGTTTGCACATGAGCAAATATCAGTGAAGGTTCTCCGAGAGGAAATTTGAGGGTAAGAAATCATAATACCCGAGATGTATCTAATGGATCCGTTGATGGAGTTAACCTAAATTCGTTGGACGCAAGCCGGGGCTAAATTTATATTCTTCGTCCATTCAGATCAATGTCAGTGAGAGCGGATGACGAGTACTAGTCAACTTTTTAAAATGAATTAAATCAATCTTTTAAGAAATCAAACCGTGCACTGATACACACGATTTCTAATTTTGCCTGCTTTGTTGTAGACGCAGTCCTTAAATATGGGTGGAAACATGAGGAGGTCAAATTGACCCCAATGATCCAGTTGCCTAGAGTTCAGCTCTTCAAAATGTATCAACACAACACAGCGATTTTAAGTGTGCATTGTATTGGTAGAGCTCGACATCAGCACTGACTAGCTGCAGCTAGGTTACATTTGCGACCTTGATTTAGGAAACGAGGCTGCAAACAACACAATGGCAAATTTGGCGTGTTCTGTTCCACCCATGCGTGACGTCATAACTGTTTACATCTACGAATAAACCCGTAAGTGCACTTTTTCTCCCTGAGATTTTGGCCGGATTACAATTCAACGACCACCCGCTAATTTTCATGAAGTCATAGTATAGCTGCTCCCGGTTGCCATAGTGACACGGCCGCCCAGAACCAGGAGATACAGTACAATTATCTTGGTGGAGAGAACACGACTACATGTATCATTTATAAACAGTGTCATCATCAATCTTGCGTAATTAAGACACATGGAGTGGAAAAAAGCTCCCCGATCTTTTTGAAGGATAAATAACTGAACTGTGATCTAGTCAGCGTCCTCATTCTCGGTGAGTTCACTATATGAGAAGGGTCTTTGTCCACTTCCAATACACAGACATAATGAAACATGGAAATTGTTTTCATTGTTTTGGTACTTAGTTTATCACGCTACTAATCAATTTGGTAACAGACAAATAAACAACATCTTATTAGGCATTGACGAATTACAAGATAAGAAAGCATTCGAAACATGAACAAGATTATACGCCTGCTAATTAATGTTTCACGGTTGCTAAGTTTGATTCTTTACGCTCTGACAAACAGTAAAATATGGGAAAAGTAACGGAAAATAAAATGATTATTAACTAAAATTATATTAGATAGATTTTTTAGAGAATGCTGAGTTTTCTTTTTCACAATAGACTGCTATAAGCATTATCAACATCACCATAAACAATATACAGACGCAGTGGGTCGTCGTTATCAGCACGTTTTAAGGCCAAAGCGAAAATTATAGTTATTTGATTGAACTTTTTACGCGACGTGACCATTACAATGCACACTGAATTTGAATCTTGCAAAATCTCACACCATTAAATCAATACACGATACGAAACGATCTTCCAAATGTTCACACTTACATGTAACATCTGAAGATTACTGACATGAAACTATACACAGTATGAACGTACTATCCATGCCCTTGACATCAGGCGATAACCGTCACAGTTCGTTTCACATAAAATTATATTGTATTTATTTAAAAAAAAACATATAATAAGAATCCATTTGTTTTGTGCTTATATTCTGCCGTGAGGAAATGAAATATCACGGATTTCCAAAAGCAACTGGAAGAATAAGCCAAAATGAAACCCAATCATCGATATTGTTGTTCAGATCCGCGGATAGCATTTCAAGTTGTGTGATTTCATTTTGGTAGATATGTTCTTGTGATACAACGGGAAATGTAACACTTTAGTTATGACACCAACTTTAAAACTGCGCATTGTTTTTAGTTATGTGCCTTATTTTAGGCATATAAAATGACACGGACACTCATAACATAAGGTACGCACGTTGGTTGTAATTACCTTGCAAAACGTGACGACAGCCTTGCGTGTGGAGATAACATCATATTTTTTATCCAGATAAATTATATGTGATACAAAAATTAAAAAAACATAATTCTCTCTGCCTTTGTAAGGACAAAACAGAAACTCATGCTTGTTTTCGTCGAGAAAGTCGTCATGGTTGCGGGAGTCGTTTCAATATCTCCAATTTGGCCAACACCCTGACCTAGTTCGCCTAATGGCTGCACAAATTGTTTCAGTTAACCCGACTCCTCGACCAGGAAGTTTTGTTTCGTTTATATTTGAGTCAACTGTTCCAAAGGACAGGAAACGCAAACCTAGCCAACTGTAGAGCGTTCATCATGCGGAGGTCGCGGTAACGTATTGCCCAGTAAGATGCATACTGTTTGCTGGTTGTTTGTTTCCATATTTCGTAAGTATTTCTGAGTGTTGCTAATGCCGTCAGAGAACGCTGTTAAGCAAAATTGTTCATTCTGCTGTTAACACAGTGGTGCAGTCTCAACGTTAACTTTTAAACATTTAACTGTATTATTTCGGCCTCGTTAAATTTGGGTCGGTAAACAGAAAGCGAACATTAATGATATTCATTTGTTGATTTGAAGACAACGCAAATATCAAATGAAGCATGCCATATTTAAATTCAATGCGCGTGTGCGTTTGTGTAATCTGTAGCACCCGGTCTGCGTGTGACCTACTGTATATATTTATCTGGACACCAGTTGTTTGAGGTCTCTACAGAGGGCATTCCTAGCAGACACATGACTACTGTGCGAGAACTTGGAATCCTCTTTATCTGAAAATCGCGCCGCATGAGTGTACTTGAAATGCATGAAGAAACTTTGCAAGTTCATTCAAATATCCTCGTTAACGCATTGCACTAACTCAAATTACATGCTCATCAAATAAAATTAATTTTAACCAATATTTTTTAACTATTGGCGACCTTATTGAGCAAATAATATGTGATTTAACCGTTACATATTCCTCTGATTCTTTAACCCAGGGTTATGGTAAAGAAGATCATGGGTGGTCGTGAGTACAACAATTACAAAAATTCGTTACACTGGACAAAAAAATACCCCAGAATGCCCAAATGAATATTCAATTCCAAGTTCACGCATAGGCAATCGTGAGATTAAGCAGGATTCCAAGTTCACGCACAGCATGGATACCTCCGGCTGACGTCATGAAGACGCCACTGAAGACGTTATTGCAACAGGCGCCTATCAAATTTTTTTGACAGAGTACATTTCAGTGTGTTAAAATATGCTTGTCATGTTGGATGAGGCTCATAGGAAAAATTGAGTTTCATCTGTAAGGAATTTGCTGCTAAGATATGGTTTTGGATTGGTATGGCACAATCAGGGAGTTGGCTGCGAAGCATCTTTTCTTGTCATGTTTGAGCAGCGAATTAAAGACTGTTTTTTTACAAGATCGGAGCTTTGCTGTGGAGAATACCTCACATCTTAATGCAAGTTATTCATTTAAAATTGATTTTGAAATGGAATCGTATCTGTTGCGTGATATTCCATAAATCTTTTTAGCAGCTCCAGCTAAATTATGTTGCTCCAACCATAACTTGATGATAGAAAAAGGTAGACAAGCTCTTGTGGACCAAAAATACTGTGTGTGTTGTTTCTGTTTGTCCCTAATTGAAGATGAATAGTAAACATAAAAATCAATTAATGTAATTTACTTTTGTCTGGAGATGGCATTTAGTCAGCGACTTCGGAAGCTGAATTGTCACTAACATTATTCAGAACTGTTAAACGGATTGTTGAATTGACCTTTACTTAAATTATAGCACATCAAATTTCAGAATCCTGTTGAGTATCCTCATCAAGACTCAAAATAAATAAACTGATTAGCACAATATTGAAGGTGGGGAAGAGGCTGCTCTAACCATCTCCAGTGCTGAGTTGACGAGTATTTCATCTCCGCGAATGAACAATCTATTGCGGATATGACGTCGACCGTATCGCATAAAAGTTACGATCAGTCGCAGACACGAGCTTGTGGTTCACAGTCCTTGTTTTTGGAATTTTCTTTGACTGTACATTGACCGACGGCTTGATTGAATCATACATGCTGTAATTATAATTGGAATTGTTTGTCAAAAGATGGAGCGGGAAATTTTTCCGTAAACAGTTTAAAGGCCTATGGTCCGAGTTATAGAAGAAAAAAAACCTC
>NMRA01000006.1:2231895-2275506 GCA_002633005.1 Phoronis australis | reverse complement strand
CCCCCCCCCCCCCCCCACGTCCGCCATAGGTGAAGATAATACCGGGGATGCAGCCATCAAGATTTTAGTAACCGTGAACCAACAAAGATTCACGGCGTAAGAATGCGTCTAGGTCCCGAGCGCACTGACGAGTAGCTGAGAGCTGCCTGAAGTAGCTATAGCTGGGTCAAAGGTCAAGGTTCCTTTTATTATGATCCATTTTCGAGAAAACTTCATTTTATTATGGGGTCTCTTTAGAGGAGGCAGTGTGGCCTTGTTGATAAGTGCCCGCTTTCTTTACCACAAGATCACAATGCTAAACCCTTGAGCCAGGTTTCTAGCTCCTCAGCTCGGTTTTAACCATATATTACTAAAGCATAAAAATATTTCCAGGTGATTAGTGCAATGGGCCCACATGCAAAGCCTGCGCACGTCTGGTACAACGTGTATCAGACCACCTGCAATTATTTTTATATTATGGGGACTCTTTGAAATAATTTTTGGAATTTGAGGTCCCCAGGTGCCTGGTATGAGTGCCTCTGTGGCCGTTTCAGAATCACTTGATGAAACACAGCCGGTAGTCCAGTTTCAGATTGCTGGGGAAAAAGATACAGAGTGGTCCCAAAAATGTACACATTTCAACTGGGGGGCTTGGGAAGCTCGATGGAAAAGTGGACAAAAAGGTCCGCCTCAGAGAAACAAAAAGTCCGAGAAAAACGAGACAAAAGTCCACTAAAAGGGCAGGATACGGCGTATGCACAAGTCATAGCCCTAAACGAACCCCGTATTCGTTTTTTGTAATTAAAAAACAGCAGTCTTCACGTTCTTTAAAATTCCTGACTCCCTTACAATAGCGGTCAATCCTATTGCATTTTTTCACATTTTTGGTTGTTTGGGTCGAATGTCTTGTTAATAATGTGCTGTGCACCCGAATGTTTTGAGTTTTTTGTGAATTTCGAATAACAGCTTCCCTCTTGAACCCTTGGCAGTGTCGGATTTACATGTAAAGAGGGACAAAGGGACATTTCTCCGAACTGCTCCACCGAGAGAGGGTGCCGTCTGAAATGGGACACCTGAAGAATGAAAAGTTAAACATCATTAAGCTTGGAAAAGAGTGACAGTTCATTCCACCATCGTGTGGTCAGACGACGATGCAGGAAGTGACCTTCTTCAACATCAAAGTTGGCTGCACGATTTCACAAAAAAATCAGGAAAATAGACGTAATCGAGTCCAACATTGGGTCCTCTCTCCGTTAACTTACCCTTAAGAATTTGTCAATAGAAATATAAAAACTGTGGTCACTTGAATGTCATCAATGGCCTCCTTCAGAAGTGGGGCCCCTCTATGTGAAAATATCTACATTTTCAAAAATCAAGAAATGTGCACCAATTGATGATATCTGTTAGGTCATCAATTTTTCTCAAGTGATATACAATTCGAGAAAAAAGCGACAGTTGTCTCCGTTATCCCTTGCCAGAGAGGGGCCTTTGGAAAGATATGGGTTTGCAGTCGCAAAATTGACTTACTGAATTTAAAAATCCAATAAATTAATACGAAAGCTTCACTTTACAAATTTTGTCGATTTTTCGAAATATGCGCATGAATCATTACGTGCACGTTTCCAAGTGTATTTAGACGACCTGTGCTGCGAAAGCGGAGACCCCAACAACAATGTCCTGGCCATGATCCTCAAAAGGTAAACCATGCACTGAGTTGTAAAATGTTCTCTTGAGTTTTCTATTTTATCCGCATTTAGCAGTCGTTCTTTTCTCGACTGTCCATGCCCTCCGCGTCGGTTGCCACGACTTAACCATGATGCCCGAAAATTTTTNCCCCCCCCTCGCTTCCTACGGCCCTGATTCAACAACCAACCCGTCAACTAATTCAGGAACAGAGTTGAAATTATTGACATAACACCGTAACTTGAACGATTATTCAGGCCAATTGCAAAGAAAAAAATTAATGTGCGTTCACGATCGCTTTTTTGCATTCACGATCGTTCCCAATCGATGTCTCACACAAGGACCTGCTTGTATTGGTAAATGTTTCGAACTGTTTCACAAAACATAAGAAAGATGTCCCCAGGTAGGCTTACGATTAACTTGCTATAAACGTCACACGTCTCTATTTTAGAACCCTGGAACTGCGAATGACAAGTAGAAATTGTCGATTATAGTATAATTTATACGAGGCGCAATGCACTTTACCGAAAGCCATTACTTTCTGCGCCCTTTATTTTATAAAATAAGCAAAAGCCAAGCGTCATTTCAGATCTGCAACAGAGGCTAAGTTGTGAAGCTTTTCTGTGAATCGCATTCGCAACAAAGTGGCCGCTATTTAAGAAGAAAATGTCACTTAAACTCACCGGGTACGTCATTGTCGTCTTCCATTTTTGGTGCAAAGCCTCGTTCTTGCTTTCCAGGCGTTCTTGATCGCGGGTTGGCCAGGCGTGCGTTCAGTAGTCGTTAGGTACCTACGCTAGAACCTAGCTAAAATCTAGTCAAAGTCACGTGTTCGTATTTAAAATACACGGCAATATCTGACATAATCTCGTGAAGTCTTGCTTTTTAGCGAGGTCCTAGCGTTACTGAACGGGAGGCGGGGGTGGACAATCTTCTTTAAAAATGTCCTTATGCGTGGCCCAATGCCGTATGCAAATTAGTGCCATTCAAGTGTCTCAGTCAATAGAGACTCTCAGCGGGTACCCGAATCAAAATGTCGTGTCTAAATGCTGCCAAGATTTGCGGAAGTCTCTTGAATTAAAAAAGTGATTGTCGAAAATACAGCATTGTCGGTAAATATTGCGAACGCCTATTATAGTTTCTTTTTGTTAGTGGGCATTGCAAAATTTAAGCCAAACTGTATTTCCCTAAGTTTCTTCCTGTAGCCGCATTTCTGTAAATACTTATTTATGACAGTATCCTGTCATGTAGGTCTGGCCTTTAATTATATGATGGCTTTAGAAGAACAAGGCTTGTTAGCGTTAACAACATTGGACTTCAAACCTCACTGTGATCTTACCGGTGGTCAAGACGGCAGCTGTTACATGCGCGCACCCAGGCCGCGGGGGGGGAGGGGCTTGGACGACCCCCNNCCCCCCCCCCCCCCTCATTTGGGCAAAAAGTCTGCCTCAGAGAAACAAAAACTCCGAAAAAAATAGAAAATTAGACAAAAGTCCACTGAAAAGGTAGGAACTACCAAAATTCGGTGAATCTTAGTAAAAGGTACGCATTTACAAAAATTCGAGCCCCTTCCCCATTTTTAGGCTTGGTGCGCGCACTGTGTTAGGGTGACAGTTGACCTCAGCGTCACCGGCACCATCTGAGGCGGTTGAGTCAACATTGGAAACTCTTGTTGATGAGGTGGAAAGTATCGAGCTGTACGGTGTTGAAGATGGCGACAAGTCTGCGAAGGAATCTCCGGTGGCCAAGAGAGTTATTTCTGCCCTAAGTCAAATCCGCTGCTGCTGTTCAACTTTTCACAAGCTTTTTTCCAAAATTCTACTCAAAATACAAATCTGTAGGCAACATTTCTGCGGTACATTTGAAAGCTAGATAGTAGAGACATGTTCATTTGTTTATGTCTATTTGAAAACCCTTTTCTGCAAAGTTTGCTTGTGCAGTTGGAGAGGTATTTTGTTTAACACACTTTTGAAAAATATCCTTACACCTTGGACGTTTACTGCACAGAATTTACTTGCACAAAATAGACCCACAAGCCCGATTAGGTCAATGGAGGTTAAATAATATTGGATGGATATCTGACAATTACTTTTCTTCACTGCAGCTACTTTAAAATGTCCAATATTCCAAAATATTGTTATTATCCGGTTCTTTTCGATAAGCCATATGTATGATTTTTTCCTTGTTTTTTCCTATTCTATATTACTGAAATTCTGAAAATAAAGTAAGATATTCACTCCAAAAAATTTTGTGTTTACAACACCAAGTGATCTAAAATGTTCGTCCCTCCATCCACAATGAATTTTTTTAATCTTGTTTCGGCTTCAAAGCGTTTTGTCCATTTGGATTTGTTTTGCATACGTTTTCTTCCCGCTTTATTTTTAGCTGCCAGGGTCCCGTTCCAACAAAACTGACTTAGTTAAGACAAATCTTAGAGTTTAGTAAATTTCAAAATAAAAGTTAAATTTGTCTCAAAACCAATTCAAGAAAGAGATCTTAAGTTTGACTTAAGTGTTTGACACAAGTTTTGTCGTAATTTTTACTATACCGAATATGGAAGTTTCAAAGTTTGGAAGTTAAGACAAATCTTAAACTTAAGTCAAAAATGAACTTGATTCAGTTTCTTGGAACAGGTCCCTGATATTTTCTTTCAAAAGATCACGATATCAGTCAAATGTTTTTACTCTGGGATTAGAACAAAGTCTTTCTGTTTTGAAAGTTAATTTGTCGATTGAAATAGCTAGCTGATTGTTCAAAGAATTCGAATCTTCATGAAAAATTCGTCCAGTTTCAATTCGAAACTATTCAAAATCAAAAACAAGGATTCGGGAGCACAATTAGTGCTTTGTTAATAAATGCTTCGATGTTTTTTTTACAAAAGAATTCGGGTGGAAGTTCATTGGGTGCTGGAGATTTTATTCTTCATACTTTTCAAAACATCAGCTTCTTCAAACATGCTTAAGTCTCGATTGAAAATAAAAAGAAAGTATTTTCAATGCATACACTAACCCGCATTTATTTCTATTCCGTGAAAGTGAGACCACTGTGCTATATTACTCCCAAGTTTGAAGCTACTACGGACAGAAATGTTTTGAAACGTGACGCTTTTTAACTACAGAGATTATGACTAAAATTCATCCAATCAGAAACCCACACGACATTCCAGTCCGGTCAGACCGGATATAAGCGCATGCGTACAAAAAAACGACCTCTTGCCACGTTGAATGTGGTAGTGTACAGTTGTCATATCAGATCCCTTCAGAACAGCACAGTCTTTTTCCGAAAATGAAGCTTGCAACTTTTTCCTTGTGTCTGCTGGTTGGTGCTGTGATCATCCATGCTGAGGTTAAAGAAGAGAAAGATGTTCTTGTCTTAACAGAGAAAAACTTTGAGGAAGTCATCTCAGCAAATCAATACGTGTTGGTGGAATTCTGTAAGTAGCGAAGTGTTTTCCTTTGACCCTTGCCTTGGTTTTGGTTGTGACTACCATTGCAAACTGTTAACTGCAACTGAAGTGGCACTGACGTCTGAAATCATGTTGGTTTGTTTTAAGTTGTGTTCAATTATTAAGGTGTTTCAAAGTGTCATTTCGGTGATGACCTATTGATTCCGTGTAGGTCACTGTCGCCGGGTCACGTTCGACGTTTGTACACTCACTTTGGGTTGTTCTTGCTTCCTCTGTAGAATTAAAGATTTATCGAAACAAGTACCAAAGAACCACGCATTACTTCAGAAATTACATTCCTCTACCTTAAATTTGTCACTTTTCCATTGATCTGAATTTCCCACTTTACTTGCATTGCCATATGGCATATTTATAGTGGCCTATGATACTAGATGCCAATTAAATTGGTCTTGTTACATAACGGTAATTGCCAACCGGCTACAACTACCGTACAATGTTTTCTCCTCACTTTGCGGAATTTTGTGCCAAGTCCAATAAAAGTTCTTTTATTCAATGTTTTCAGTTAGATTTAAACAGATTGTGACATTTGGATCAGCAGACTAGCTAATCACATGCTCTAATTCTATTTAAACCACCCATAGGTGTAGTAGATTGCTGTAATTGTGCCTTTTCGTTTAAATGAACTAAATTTCTATGGAGATTTTTGTCTAGGGCATCCAATTCTAATTCTCTTGTTGCTTTCATCTGGTTTGCATTGTCGAAACCTCTGTCAATCAGAACCAGTGACCATATGGATTGGAAGTTGTGAGATAGATACACTGATTGCCCTTTTTGAAAGTGTTTAAGTATTTGGCTTTGCTAGTTTTGCATTTGGTTTTGCTGTTTCACAAGTTTTAATTGTATGTGATGTATCCTGGAATGCAAGTGCCTTTCTGATATGTACCACCTGTGTGTAAGTGTACTCTGTCATTAGAATGACCCAGACATAATGGTGATTGACAGCGATGATAATGATAGCCATGCAGATATTTTAATTCACTATAGGTTTTAGATAACCTGTTTTCTGCTACTGTGTACACGTTTCCACATAAAAATGAGCAAATTACTGTCTAGTTATTATTTAATCATTTGTTTGCTTAACACCTTATAAAACTCACCCATGTATATGTTATGAAGAAACTTTGCTAGTTTTCTAAGTCGTTGGTTTCATTTTATTTACCAATCTAGGCACAAGATATTGAACATCAATTTGCACTGTTCAATAGTTTGTGTTTTACCTTTTCAGATGCTCCATGGTGTGGTCACTGCAAAGCTCTTGAACCCGAGTATGCCAAGGCTGCTGGCCAACTGAAGCAAGAGGGATCCCTGATAAAGTTAGCTAAAGTCGATGCCACAGAGGAGACCAAACTGGGTGAGAAGTATGGAGTACAGGGCTACCCAACGCTCAAGTTCTTCCGCAACCAAAAACCTGTTGAATACGGTGGTAAGTGTATTGCACAAAGTCGCTTGAACATTTTCGTTAATTGGCATTTCATGTCAGGGAGGCAGCTGCTGAGATAACCATTTGGCTAGAAACTTTACTGTTCCATTGACTAAAGTTGAATGTTAATTTATTCATTTAAAGCGGTTCGAATCCAGATGTTTGTGTTGGGAATTGCATTTGTTGAAAGTTGTCGTAATGTCTCATGAATACATTAGATAGTAAGCAATGCGATATGGCTTGTTGCAATTAGAAAACATACTGTGGATTTAAACCAGAGTTGGTGATGCTTGTCTCAGGGACATTCTAGAGGGCTGGTGAAATTAAGTGGTAAAAGTGGTGATTGACTGCCCATGGCAGTGACAACGTGGCACAATACGTAGTACCTGTGATTAGTGGTCATAAATTTTATGATGGTGTCAGATGTTTTTTCCCTGCCTTGTTGGCAGTTTTCGTAATAGGATTAATTGAGTGTGTTTTGTTAGCAATGATTCTTTTGTATAGTGGTACATGTGGGTTGTTCTACACTTTTTATAGCCACGTTGGAGGCCAGTGCTATTTGAGAAGTATACAGCTTATCGCTGTATGGGGGTATAATTTCAGCCACAACATCGGTGGTCATTGTTGTTTCTTTAATCATTTCTAATTTCCTACTGGTAATCCTAGTTTGTAACTAGAGAAAGAGCTTCTCTATAAATTGCTGCAAATGTCAAAGACAATCTCATTAATATTAATGAAGTTAAAGAAACGGATCATTAAAGTTGTTTATTTTTTCAATTGGAGATGTAATGAGATGACAATGTATTAAAGGTGTGTGTAATGCTTCACATCTGTAATATGATGAAGTACAGTTTTACATTCTAATTATGGTAGATAGTATTTGTAATGATACCGATAACTCACCCTGATAACAGTACTCCTACATGGCCATGACACACACAATAGTCATTACCCAGAAGTTATGTACACACTCGTGTATGCACGCCAACACATGCGCACCTTCACGTGTACATGATAGTAGTTTATTTTATATGTTTTCGAAATTATTAATGTTTGCAAAAATTCGTAATTTCTAAAATATATAAAATAAACTACTATCACAGATATATAGAGAGAGGAAGGGAGGGAGAAAGAGAGAATTATGAGCCATCTACTTTCACCAATATTAAGTTGAGACTGCTTTGACTGGTCGTGTGTTTTTTTAATCTTGTAGGTGGCCGAACTGACGCTGAAATTGTCACGTGGCTGAAGAAAAAGACCGGACCCCCAGCCGTGTCCCTCGAGAAAGTTGACCAAGCCAAGGAGTTTGTGGACGCCAGTGATGTGGCTGTCATTGGTTTCTTCAAGGTTAGGGAGTTTTGGTTCGGACATATCTTTACCAGAGTTTAAATTCATGCACTGTTTTAGTCTACAGAGACGTAGCTGCATTTGTGTTTGCAACTGTGTAGTTCAAATAACATCATACATTAATTAAGTCCCTGGTTTTCCTTAATGAATACCGTGAAATCCTGTCTTCTCTCCATTTTATAAATTGGCAAATTCCTTTTTTCTGTTTAAAACCATCAAACTTGCAACTCTCGCGATTCCAGTCGATGTTCTGCTGCTGGAGCTAAACCCCATTTCGTAAATAGAGAACTTAAAGCATACCTAATTGGTAAAAGTCACAAAAGGGTAAAGTCAACAGTCTTGATTTCCGGATTTTGTTTTGGCTCTGGTCGTAGCTAATAACTTGAAGATGTCTGTCCCATCCAACAATAATCACAAAAATGCATTTTTTGGCCTTAAAAATCCAATTGTGTCTCTTTTCACGTGTTAGGGACGTACGACTTTGTATTTTTTAAACATTCGGCTTTACCTTTTATTGTCTTAATTATTGTGAGAGGGTACTATTTCTGGTTTGGTCTCCTTTGAAATCAACCCAGGATCTGATCTTTAGGAACAGTTGAAGATACATGTCTGTATTGTTGTGTGGTCATGCCTCAGTAATCGTCAATAGACTAGGCTCTGATTTTGCGACATCAAAGTGTAGGTTATTCAGTGGCCATTTTTTATTACTGCCACGTGTTGCTTGCATTCCTCCCATAAACAGCTTTTGAACATGGTTGGCTGAGCGTGGCCTGCCAGGTTGATACCTCCATAATTTTAATCATTATTTATGTGACATGTCAGTAGTTAGCAAATACTGGCTGTTTCCTCAGTCTCACAATGCAGCCCATTAGAAGTGCCATGAATTAAGCATTTTTCTGTTTATAATCGAGCTATTTTTTAATTGAGCAGCTTCGGTCAGCTGTTTTTGGTTTGATAACAAGAATTCAAGCATTATTTTTGTTTAATGTATTGTTGTAACCATATATCCCTGCATATAGAGCATGCTCAACAATGTGTTTTTTCCGCAAGACTTTTCCACTCAAATGTCCCACATATAGGCGCATGCGATGCTCCAATCATAGGGCACCTTTTTTAAATGTACACTACTGAACTTTTATTTCACATAGGGTTTGGCATCAGTGACACTCTGACTGAAATAAAAAGGTTACAGTAATGGCTAAATACTAAAATATACAGTTGGCATTAGAATAACGCTTGGTTTCCTCTCAGTAGTTAACTACATCTCCATCCAAAAAGTTACTCAACTATTACTGTTACAACTCTTTCATGTTAACTGTTCGACCTGCATTTAGGCCCTATGCTAATTAGTATTGGCTGTTTTAATTCTTAATCCAACTCACTGATGGAGCACGGCAGTCAGTTCCTCAGTTAGGTGCAACTCCACAGTTAAGCCCATAAGCTCAGTTACAAGGTTGTACAGTAGAATTACACATGTGCTGCATCTATGTATTGCATTTGTGTCAGGAGACTGTTACCGACAAATTAGAATGTTTTCATTAAATTACCTTCGGGCCTGAGAGGTCCCTCTGGAATCATTTTTTCTCATGAACGCGTGCTGTACCTTATCTGATGTTTTTCCTGTGCAGGATCTGGAATCCGATGGAGCCAAAACTTTTGTAGAAGTAGCTGGTGACTTTGACGGTGTTCCGTTTGGTATCACTAAGGAAGCTGACATACTGGCCGAGTACAAGGTGGAGAAAGACGGTGTTGTTCTGTTCAAGAAGGTGAGCTGTCTTGTGGTCACAGGGTGGGATGTTGGGCTTGTTTGGGTGTTCACACGAGGAATTTGGCCCAGTCTTCTCCGTAAATTATGAATGTTTATAGGGTCGGAAGTTAATCGGCTAACCTTTTGATGTGGGTATTCGGTCAATTTTGGCTGTTTATTACGTCCTTTTGAATTTTTGCCTTCTTTGTGCTGTCTAATGAATATTTAGATTTTTCAGAAATACGATTTGAAATGGTCAGTTAGGGGATAAATTAAAGTTCTTTTTCCTCTAGTAGGGAGACTGGTTTTCTCCTGTAATTGAAAGTTGTTTTGAATTGGATTGATGCGTTACTGTAAGCTGGTATTTAGTTTCGCTTATTTGGTATCCATAACGACCATGTGCCTGTTGTTAGTGCCCATTGCTTTCGCTTCCGTTGATATTGTGTTGTTATCACTTCCAGTTACCAGCACTAACGAAATGGTGGCCGGGCTGCTAAATTATTGGCGGTATTGTACTTAACGGCGCAGCTTGTCGAATGCTCTGTGACCGTCATGGTAACCGTTTAGTTTTTATTGTGGTCGCTTTTCCATTAATCATGCTCACTCTTAATTTCTCTGTCTCGATGCTTCGTTCTGTTTGTGTTGGCATTTTCTGGATTTTCAGTTCAGTGACTCCAGCAAACAATTGACGCTTCTTTACACACTGTTCACTCAGATTGCCTGTTGCCTCTACTGTACACTTGACCATTGCATTGTCTTTAACACCGTTATCTTTTTTTTCAGTCTTAAAGTATTTATGGGGATCTAAGTTAATTATTCTCTGTTTGAAACAATCTTTAGTTGCTGAATAATGCAGGCAAGGTGGCGCCGGTGCCTGGAAGGGAGTGTAGCGGGTGGTACTTCAAGATTTTGCCTGATAATACCGTTAGGCTGCTTTATGTCCAACGTTTTAATAACCACGATTGATCGTTGTTTCAGTTTGACGAAGGCCGCAACGACTATGATGGAGAATTAAAGAGCGACGATATCAAAACGTTTATCAACGCCAACATGTTGCCCCTCGTCTCAGAGTTCACTGACGAAGTAAGTCAGCCGTGCCTCTGTCGTTCAAATCTTTGTCTTTCTGTTCTAACTAACGTTCTTCGTTTTCCGCTATAACGTAGTTTGACGAGGGCCGCAACGACTTTGATGGCGAAATGAAGAGCGATGAGATCCTCAAGTTCATCCGGGCTAACCAGCTGCCCGTGGTTATGGAGTTCACCCAGGAGGTAAGAGTGGGGAGAGGTGGTGGGGGTGCACACGTGGCCCTGCTCGTCTACTCCAGATTGGAAGGTATCAGACTTGCATGCGGAAATCCCATGTCTGTGGTGGCTATAGCCTGTGGTCACTGTTAAGGGAACTCAAGTTGTGACCGTTGGATGTGGGACCGAGCCACCCGGTGCTTGTGGTCTCTGCTTTTTGGTCAGGTTTCAGTTGTTTGTTTGAGTGGGCAGCACCTATAAGTTAGCCGCGAAGTACACTCGGGGTCCGACACTCGGGGTCCGAAGTCCTGTTTCCTAACTCAATACTTGCAACTCTAGCGACCTTTGCTTATCATGGAGTGCTACAAACATGCCAAAAAGCAACCTTTGAATTTCACTTATTAAAATGATATGAACTTGTTCGATTTTCTGGGCTTTTGTTTGATATAATGACCTGCCAGGTCAAGTCAACTTGCATAGTTTGGTGGCAAGTATTAATAAATTATCAGATTTTTTGAATCTCAGAAACCATTTCTAGTCTGAGATAAGATCAAGATGATTCCAGTGTTGCATGAAACAGTTTCTAGATCAATAGTTGAGGTTTTTACAGAGGATGATTTTTATTGCCGTAAATTTATCAGTGACAGCATGTGGTCTTGTCTGTCTGATTGTCTGGAGTAAGTAATTCTATTTCCCAACCAGAGTTGAATTTAGACTCGAACGCAATGAGCCGAAAACCTGTTCACCATCAACTGCACATTTTCACACCCTTTGGATATCATTCGACATCATTTTCATTAAGCTTAAAGTAGCTAATTCGTGAAGGAAAAGAGTAAAAATTGCGAACTTGGTCCAAAGCATTTTTTGATTTGTTCGGTTACAATCCTCAGCCGACTACGTGTTGTGTACTGTCAAAAGGTCAAATTGAGTCTAAATTAGGCACTGGTTTCCCTGTGCAGTATGTCGTGTTGATTTTCGTGGGGCAGATCCGTGGAGGAGGTGATAGGTTATCGTCAGGTGAGTTGCTCTCTGTGCTGTGTGTTGCATCTGTTTACCTTAAAGGGGAAAGCAACCGGTTGATGATGTTACCTTTAGTAGAAATTAAGATTCTTGGACAGACATTTTTTGCTTTAGTTACTGTTCTAGTTAGGATGACTGTCCATGAAACAAAAAGAATGTGACATGAAGGCCCCAAATCTTGGCTCTGCTTTGGCTGTGAGCAAACACCAATGAGCAACACAGCCTGTGTTCAGTAGTGACTAGGACGGGTGTGTATGTTCAATGGAAGTGAATGCTGAGCCAAGAGGCAGTCTCCTTGCTGGACTGTTCATGTCTTTTTCTATTGTTCCTTGGTTAGTAACTATACACCAGGAGGAACAGCAAATAGCATGGAAAAATGCATCTCCAAGGTAACTAGGGATCTGTGTTCTTACTAAGTGTGACATAAGTAACGGTTGCATTCCTTATAGTGCCTGACTCTATGCTGGTGAGCATTCGCAAGGGGTGCTTTGGAACATGTGCTCAGTTGTGTATCTTGTGTGACATCTTGTGTATTACCTTACAGAAACATTAAAAAAAGATTGTGGAGCATTTAATGTCGGACCAGATTTATTTATTTGAAAGCTTTAATGGTGTTCTTAGGAACCCAAGCTTAAAAATTTCCGAGAATTTGTCAGAGTTGTTTTTTTTTCCACGCGATCAATTCAGTAGATATGAACGCAAACAGATTGCAGATGTGGCCATCTTCATTTCATGATTGGTCCGTTCACAGGTGGTTTCAAAGTTGTTGAATGAAATTGGATGAAATTTCCATGCATTATGTGTGTGATAGAGCACATTAAAGGTTATTTTTGTTGAGAAATTAGTTCCTCTTTTTTCTCTTCGTGTTCTTTATAGACGAAATTTTGACTGATAACTAGGTCATCTCAGCCACTGTTGTTCTTTATCGCGGCTTCATTATGGGTTCAATAGTCTCCCAGTACACCATAGTCATGTGGATGGTTGTAATTGGTTGTCTTCTATCCANACAATCTGCACAGAATCAAAAACTGAAACAAAAATGCAACTTGCAAAAAGCTCCAACTTTTTCACTCCCTCCATCTCCTCATCGGCATGGAAATAACACCATTTTACCACAGGTGCTCGAATTTCTCGATGGCTAATAACCATATATAAGAAACATGTTTTCTTAGTAATGAATGACGTTAGTGGTGATGGAGGAACTCAAGCGCCTGTGCAGTCAACCACAAGGACAAAAAAAATTACGGGTGGTTGCATTTCAAACTTATAAAAAATTAGGGGTGGTAGGCTGAAGAAATAAATGAAAAATATGGGTGGTGGGTGCGAAAAAAAGGTGCCTTCCCCCCCTCCCATACAGATTTTACTGGAACAGCCCCTAATGGTGTTCTGAGGAACCCAAGCTTAAAAATTTTCGAGAATTTGTCAGAGTTATTTTTTTTTTCACGTGATCAATTCAGTAGATACGAACGCAAACAGATTGCAGATGTGGCCATCTTCATTTCATGATTGGTCTGTTCACAGGTGGTTTCAAAGTTGTTGAATGAAATTGGATGAAATTTCCATGCATTTTGTGTGTGATAGAGCACATTAAAGGCCATTTTTGTTGAAAAAATAGTTCCTCTTTTTTCTCGTGTTCTTTATAGACGAAATTTTGACTGATAACTAGGTCATCTCAGCCACTGTTGTTCTTTATCGCGGCTTCATTATGGGTTCAATAGTCTCCCAGTACACCATAGTCATGTGGATGGGTGTAATTGGTTGTCTTCTATCCACATCCAGACAGCACCCAAGATCTTTGGTGGCGAAGTGAAGAACCACATCCTGTTGTTTGTCAGCAAAGCGGCAGATGACTTCAAGACGAAGCTCGATGACTTCACGTCCGTGGCCAAGGATTTTAAGGGCAAAGTTCTCTTCATCTACATCGACACAGACGTAGAGGACAACTCGCGTATCCTCGAGTTCTTCGGTCTGACCAAGGAGAATGTGCCCGTTGTGCGCCTCATCAATCTGGGAGAAGATATGACCAAATTCAAGCCGGAGTCCGGCGACCTGGACGCCGCCACTGTCAGGTCATTCGTGCAGGACTATCTTGATGGCAAACTTAAGGTATGTGGTGTCATGCAAGCTTGTTGGACGAGATCTCCATTTATGCGTACGGAAAATTGTAACTGGCCTTGCTCAATATTAGCATCTTTTCTAGATCTCTTCATTATGAACAAGTGTTGATTTGAGAAATGCTTAAACACCCATCAGGCTCTCTGAAGTTGATCGTGATTGTTCATTGTTGGAAGTTTTAAAGTTGTGGCAAACATTTTATTCTGTGGCAAAGTTTAAATCATTAATGGAAAGAAATGCGTGCTGCTTCAGTAGGAAAAGAAGCATTTTTTCAGAGTTGACTGCCAAAGTATTTCTCCCAAGGCAGAATTGGAACATGATACACTCGAAGTTAAACGGATTTTGTTGTGCTTGTTTTGCATAACATACTGTATTTGTTTGCCTACAGGCTCATCTGATGTCTGAGGAGGTGCCTGAAGACTGGGACGCCAAACCAGTCAAAGTGCTCGTCGGCAAGAACTTCGTTGAGGTGGCCAAAAACAAGGACAAAAACGTGTTTGTGGAGTTCTGTAAGTATGTCTCGTCCTTCTTTAGCCTGACCCCTCCAGGCTAAGCCATCCGTAGACTGATTTTTACCCGAAAGTCAATAGACAAAAGCCAATAGACGCTTTGACTAACAGGCCCCAAAAGCGTCCTTTTAGTAGCTTCTAGATGAAGGTGTGCATTGTTTCATGCTAACTACTAACTGCAAAGTTTGGTATTTGAAGAACAGATTTCTGGTTGTTTTAGTATGGTGGTATTGCATCACATTTCATTTGAACATCTAGTAATGTTGGAATGTTGACAGTTTCCCTTGCTTGCCTTCGTGAAGATCTTTACGAACAAAGCAGGGTGTGGTCATCTACTGAAAAGTACTCTCCCCTTTCATTTTATTCCTTGTTGAAGAAAGATTTCATAACCAGGGTAAGATTTCCCATAGGTTTGAGATACTATGGGGAGAGGGGATTGTGTTATTCAGCCTCCCTGTGTGGTGTCGCACGGTCCTTGAGCCCCATCTTCCATTGTCTTTCAGACGCCCCCTGGTGCGGCCACTGCAAACAGTTGGCTCCCATCTGGGACCAATTGGCTGAGAAGTACGCTGGCCATGAGAATATAGTCATCGCCAAGATGGATTCAACAGCCAACGAGGTGGAGGATGTAAAAGTGCAGAGTTTCCCAACACTCAAATACTTCCCTGCAGGATCTGAAGTACGTACTGACGGTACTTTCACATAGTTGGTAGTAGGTTTATATGGCAGAATGGTTGTGTAGAGTACATAGGCATGTGACAGTAGAAATATTCTGACAATCTCTAGGGAAGCATTTATTATCAGAATTTTCGAAGTATTCATTTTGCACAGAAATGAAACTTTTGTTAACCCTCTGTACATTTCACTCTTTGTCCTTTTTTACCATTTTTAGTTGAAGTTTTATGATTTGCACTCCACAGTGCTCAGTGTGTTATTCTGCATTGACAAACAGACACACACACCCTCATGCACACTTGTTTAGAGTTGGTTGTTACTGCCTGTGCACATGCATTCAGTGCTTTTACCTGGAGAGCTAACCAAGTCTGCCACCTCTGGCTACAGGAGCCAAGCTACGGGTCACGTTAATAACCATTGTACTGTTTGTCTTGCAGGAAGTTATAGATTACAACGGTGAGCGAACGCTCGACGGTTTCGTGAAGTTCTTAGAGAGTGGTGGTAAAGATGGTGCTGGACCCTCGGAGGAAGTAAGTGCTGCCTTGACTTGAGCATGTTTCACTAACATATTAAATAACGCAGGCTGACGAGGTGACAGGACAAGAACATTGCACTGTCCTGTTTTCATCTGGACCTGTAATAGGGTCAGAATGTGTGACGTTGACGTATGGAGGTAGTCATGGGGATTCCACCTTTTTGGGTCTCTAACTCTGGCCTGTTCCCTGTGGGAAATTACATTGGGTCATATTTGTAGACAGAAAGTCATCCGTTAAACTCTGGTTTTGGAAACGCTGTTAAAATGCTAATCTTTATGGTTAGCATTTATAGCATGAGGATCAGATTTTAAAAGGTTATTTTTGTTGAATTTTGCTGGTTTGAACTATTGTGCTAGTGTAAGTGAATACGCATGCCATATTGTTTGTCTCCAGGTTGTAGTGTGATGTAAGCAATTTCTGTCCCTATTAGTGCTGAAGTGTGTTTGGGACAATGGTCAGTTTTTGTTTTCTGTAAGAGTAATGCTTTTTAATGGTCATGATATCGTCTTGTGTTTTTTGGCTCATACTTGTTTCAAAGACAGTTAGTTTCAATTTGGCATTCGTCGACAGAAATAATGCACGGTTTGAAATTGATTTAAGCGAGGTGACACCTGTTTGTTTTGTGTTCGCGTATTAATGTAAGTGAGCAGGTTGTTTGTTCACGCATTCTAATTTCTTTGCACATCTCAATAAAAGTCGTCATCCATACATTTTGCCGTCTTCCCATTCTTAGGAGATGGAGGGAGCAGAAGGTGAAGAAGAGATGGGAGTCGAGGACGGACCAGAAGGTGAAGAGGGAGATGAGGCACCTGAAATGCCACCGAAAGAAGAGCTGTAGACCCCCCCACCGTCACTTAGACTTTTATACTTAGCGTCTAACCAATTGTTTTTTATGGTTATGGTCATTCTGTTCTTGAGTACAGCCCTCGTTTGTCAAACCTATTTGTACTGGTATGAATTTCTATTTATGAAACTGCCCAAGTTCTCATTTCGTTATCGAAGTTCTCGTTCATGGTTTACAGGTAGAAGCGAGTGTGTTTTTTTAAGTTTATCATTCCACTGTGGGTACATATTTGAGCGTTCGGAGCTGCTAGTTTGTGTAAATAGTAATGTGCCTTCGGCGGAGTCTACTGGGGTAGCCTGACGATAGCTTGAAGCCGTACGCTATCGGCGAACACCTTCTGCTGACTAGTTTATTTGATGCAATACTTAAGTCGTGTAAGATTTTGTTAACTGCCTAACTGTGCGCTGCGTTACTTAGGTTCGAAAACTGATTTGGGATCAAGGGATCAGAACAAATGTTAAATATTTAGATTTTATTGTAGTAGCGATAAACATCTATCTCTTGGTCTTTTATGACGCAAAAAAAATTAAATTATATTGACTTGCCACGAGATGATAATGATAGTGATGTACATAGGCATTGTTGTTATTATTGGTCTACATGGCTTGTGATGTCATTGTGTGATGGCAGTATTCTCACTGCTGCCATGTAAATGCCCCAAAATGGTCAATGAATAAAATGTGAATACAAACAGTAGTCCGTTTACCATGTTGCCAAATCCTACCCGACATGTCTGTCTGCAGAAAACATTGAATGCACCCAAGGAGCAACCCTGCTTGTAGTAATTTATCACATTTCTTAATGAGATGGCGCCAGTGGTATGTCTAAGAACATTATTTATCATATTCTGATGACTCCATCCTGGATAGCATGATATGTCACAATATCGTGAATTCAATTTCGAAAGTAGACAATTTTCATTGCAGTCTAACCTCATTGTAGCGTATATCAAGGGCCCTTAGAAATATGTGGATTATAACAATAGTTTGTTGTAAAGAGGGTAGACGAACACATATTAAGTTAATTTAAATTGGGACTTTACATTCTTAACAGTCAGGTACTTTGTAATGAGGTTTGTAATGTGTAAGTGCATTTGTACCAGTCTTGAGTCTGGTTTACTGCAGGTGCCATTGTCTGCTCTCCTTTGCATGTCGCATTCCAACAACAAATTGACTCCTCTGAGGATAATTGACACGTGGGCTGTGGTTGCATAACTTACAGTGCAAGACAAAAGTAATTAGGCATCGTCATGACAACCAGTTAATTGCAAAATTGGCCAGTAATAACTATAAGGGCAGCGAAATTCTAGTTGCTGAAAGGTTTACCCACCTTACTGACATTCTTGTTTGTTCTCGGACATGAGGGAAGTCTACACAGACTATGAATTTGTCTTCTGCGTGTCGTCATGACTGGGAATGCCATGTCATTTTGTCGAAATATTTTGGCTGGTACTCTAGTTCACAGACACTTAAGTGATAGGGACAAACAGCACTCCTTTCTTGGAAAGAACATCATTAACATGATAATCAATAATAAGGACCTGTGATTGCGTGTAGTTTCTGTGTCATTGCACATTCAGAAAACCAAATATCCACAAAGAATTTTCTTGTGTGTTGAGAGCACAAAAGTGACCTGCTTGATACCATTTCAATTTTTGTTCAAAGACTGCTGAACTGTCGACTAAATGTAACTTCTTTTATTCAAAGGTATTTTGAGTGTTGGACTTATGCAGTGTTGGACTTAAGCACCACGTCTTACTGCTTAACAGATGTAGTTTGCCAGCAAAATGACCATTATAATTTTAAAGTTGTTGTAAGACTGCCTTTTGTCAAGAAGTGCAACTCGAATCTCTTGCCATCATGAAACTGTTCCTCAATTTGCTTCTTTGGATTTCCGATTCAGAGAACTGTCGGAATGACCAGATTCAGTGTGAAAATTGGTCCGCTGTGACAAACCAACATATTAGTCTGGTCTTCAGTAATAATAAAGTACCAAAAGATGTAAATCACTTGTAGTTTGAGCAAGGACAAAGTCGACCATAACAGTAAGCAAAATAAAAGTTATTTTTATGAAAGGCACATTTATACTGAAAAGTTCTGTTACTTTAAAGCCTATCTTGAATGCTAACACTTGTAAATTTGGTTCCTACAGTATAAGAGCATCGCGTTAAGCCCACCAGTGCCATCAACTGCCAAATGTAATGAACTGTTAGGCTTATTGGCTAGCTTTTGTCTTGTCAGCGTGAGAATCACCCTTAATTCAAACAGCTGCGAACAACACCTGCACACAGTGGTATTCTATTCAGACTCCTATTCAATGAACTGTTATCGGCCTTTTGTCGTTTGTGCTGGGTTTTCGTGGTGATGCAATGTGGCACAAAAGGGCAATTTCAAGTTTCATTTGACGGGCCTACATTTTAGTGATTGAACTCATTTTCTTATTGTGCTAAGGCTTTGCTTGGACTAACTGGTTAGCAAAATACATGTAAAATAACAAAAATCCATTCCTGATAGGCTTTAAACCCCCATCCATACTTAAATGAGCTGATTTGCAGAGGACACTACATGTTTGTCTAACACAAACAGTAGTGTCATCTGGCAACAGTTCAATGGGATGCCGCTATATAACACGTTGGGCGCCATATGTATCACAGTTAAACACCACTATAGTTTTCATAAGAACTGATATATTTCGGTACCTGATTCATAACAGTTTTACATAAGATCAGTTTGTTATTACATATCAGTTTAAGAGGAATGGGTGTCATTCACTTGTGCTCTCCAAGCACAACGAACTCCCTGTAGGTCGAGGAACACGCAGCTTCACCATCGCCTGCATCACCATAGCGATTGAATGTCTCGTAAAGATGGCGATAAAGCAACGCAGCGGGCTACAGCAGTATGCACCGCCAGTTACTACACGCTACACGACGCCATGAACGAGAGCTCAATTCAGCATAGATCACCGTCTTTTTGGGTTTCTTTGACCAGTACACTGTCCACAGTTTGTTTAACTTGGTCATTTCCCCATTATGGGATTAGAAAGTCGGAATATACTCGGAAGCATACTAGAAAACTGTGCAAACGTACTGTCTGACAAATCCTGAAAATAGAGAATGAAGTGCGCATTCATCATTTCATATCCAGGCAGTTATGAGCAAGTGATTGACAATGCAGCGTTCTCTTACTACACAGTAACTGACAGTGAGGTCACTGTCACTGTTTAGTGAGTATTCAAGACGATGGTAATTTTCAAATCTAATATCACGAATTTCTGGAAGTCTTTTATCCGGCATCACCCAATCTGATCGATGTACTATTTCAAACAATCAGACCCATGCACTGGCGTTTTATTGATAGTGCATATTGATAATGCATATTGATAAGGCATATTGATAGTGCACATTGATAGTGCATATTGATAGTGCGTGAAGTGTTCAGTGTAATGAGCTGTTGCAAGTTGTTATCTTGACAAAAATACTAGCACCCTAATTCTCCACTTACGGTATTTTGCACAAAAGAAATTAAACATAGTTTCTTGACAGTCGGCGGGTGCCAAATATCCTGAATATACAGACATTTTAGTTAACGCGTGTGCAAATTAAATTAATTGAGTAACAAAGCATCGCCAAGTGCCAGAGTGAGAATTTAACAAAATGCTGCCTATGGGTTGCCATGTCCCAACATGTTCCAATTAACAGTAATTAAGTTTCTTAGTGCTGTTCCAATTTTAGAGAACTTCACCTCCCCATCATTGGTTTGAAGCACGAAGAATACGATTCTTAGTCACACGACCCTGATCCATGTCACCCTTTCACCTCGTGTATAAAACAGCACGAGGTCCCCACATGGATGGATGTAGTCACTAATATGCAATGTTCAGCACTAAATAACACGAGTAAAGAGGTGTAACAACAGGGTCTTCCAATGGTATTTTGCAATTTTTACTTTAAAAAGTAAAAAACTGTGTGCAGGTTAGGTGAGATAAGAAATTCTCACCAACTAGCCTCATGGGAAATAACCGACACTCAAAATATTTTTACAAATAATTTTGAGTGCACAAAATGAGGTGAGTGTGCCAGATAAGAGAAGAATTACTGTAATATGTCCCTCACGTAATAAAAGACTAATGAAGATTAGCGTATCAGTTAGGGCTGACCACTGAAGATTAGAGTATCAGTACTTCTAGTTAGCTATATAGTGAAGAAGCAAGTAACCAAGGCTGATGTAGTGGAACCCAGAGATGTTGGTGTCAGTTTGAGACAATTTTCAACAACTCTCCCACGTACACTTTTCAAGAATACAAAAAAGGTAAAAAGACAGATATGTTTAAAATCAAAATTTACGGAAACAGGTACGTTAAACAAAACCACCTGATGGCCACTTACTTTTGGCACATGGAATTGTATTGTCTTGGACTCGGAGTTACACAGGGCTGACATTTCCATCATAAATCCTTTGACACATTTGAACACCAGTTCAGCCCTCTTCATACACCAAGGGATGGTCATTTCCTGATACAGAAAGCAACATTCATTAGCCAAACACTCTTGTAATGACGAGTTGTTTACATTTAGTAGATGCACCACATCTTACTATACTTGAGAATATGCATCTAATCATAATAGGATGAGTGTTTCAACTACAGACTGTCAGTTAATTATACAGATATAGATCAATCTAAGGGTGATATTACATGGTCCATATCACCTGATATGCCAAAAGATCACGTTTTATCATATGACCACTGATGCTTCTTTTATCTACGTTTTTGTCTCATTTTGGATTGTAGTGCTCTTATCTCCTTTTTGGTGTAGTCATAGCGTTCATTTTGTTTCCACCCTCGGTCAGGAGTTTATAGTTTCTGCAGCCTATGATTGGTTCACATCCTGAGTATCAATATCGGATGCCCAGGCAGCATTAACGAAATGTGATATTTCCCAGCTAGCCGGTCAACATAACCTCACAGTGGAGGTTCTCTTGCTGCATTTTAGCCAATCGGAGAACTGAAGTTTCGATGATCACGTAATGATAATCTAAAGCGCAATAATATTCTTCCATCATTTACTTACCTCAGTCATCTCGTGAGTCAGCAACAGTGGAACACTAATGGTGGTTACATCATGACGGAAGCAGACCTTCAGGATGTTCCTTAGCGCCATGATGACCGGGTGCCGTGACGATATATCCGTCCTGTTTATGCCGTCGTCCGTAACTAGGTGGAACACCACGTGTACCTCAGACAAGTTGGAGTGTCTGGTGACGTAGAAGTCTCCCGAGTGAAGTTTTGTCATCTTGTCTTCTTTCTGGTTATACCATACCAATGACATAATGTTAATAAGACTTATTAATCAAAAAAGTGAAAAGACTCCCAACATAGCAATTGAAGACATGGTAACCTGCGTATAATTATTTTTTCCGCAATGATCAGTTGTATTAATAGTAATAATTATTAATCATAATACACATATATGGCACGAAAGTGTAAGTCATGATTTGGGCATATCTGCTGTGCTTGAAAACAGCCAAAACTCCACCTAACATCGGTGATGAAAATCAAAAATAGGTCCCTAAACAATTATTTAGGCTTCTAAAGACCATTTCCTACTGAGTTAAATCCACAAACCACGAGAAGTTTGCCAACATAAAAGCTAAGCTATTTTGAGCATCTCGTCACCTTTAGTATTGCCAAGTGAAGTTATCGCAAGGTAGCACTGCAATTTTAAACTTGGAAGTTTTTGCATGTTAAATTATTCAAATATCAGGAGTTGGGTGCCCATTAAGAAAGAAATAACTTCGTTCTAAGAGAGAATTTAAGCATTCCACTGACCAATACCAAATCTCCAAAACACCAAAGCGATGACATGGTACTGAATGGTCATTTATCTAAAACCAATTTTAACAACTTTCAACCACACTACTTATAGTGGATGTTTGAGGCAACTGTCTAACAAAACTCAGGTAGTCTAACAAAATATTGGTGTCAACTATCAATCAGCTGTACACAATTCACCCTGCAATCCGCTTTGTTGTTAGGTTATTGATGACAAGTTATGTACCGTGTTCAACCACAATTTATTGAACAAATTCAAGAAATAACAGTCACTATTTCAACAACTTGTCCTCTTGTTCACGGTCACATACAGTAATTCTTCACTCAATTTAGCACACAATATGGCCAACAACCGAAATTCTATATTTTAAAATTTCTCGACAGAAATACAGATGAAGATAATTTTAGCCATAAAAAATTATGGCAAAGTTTCCGCCATTCGTAGCAAAAATAATTGGTCTTTGAAAAATAGAAAAATTGAAAAAATGACAGTTTTGGCAATTGTTTTTGCAAAATAAGTGAATTGCTCAATGTACATTAATTTAAGTTGGCATAGTTTAATTGCTTGATGCAGTTGGAAGACGTCATAGTAACCATGTGAACAAATGAACAAGAAAAAATGGCATGGTACCTGATTATCACTGGACCCACTTCCTCCACTTTGCACACTAATCTTATCTCCTTCTTCAGAGAGCCTCTGCAGGTGGCGAAACTCGTTGGCTTTGGGTAACTGCTGTTCAACATTTGCAAACTGACGATCAAGGCTTGGAAAGTGAAAATCTGTTGACTGCTGGCAGGCTTGGGCAAATTCTAGGAAAGGAAAGTCAAAATTTCTCTCAGTTCTGTTTCAAGCACATTCAAATCATTACATTAAATATCCACAGTACAGTTTCAATTTAAGACGAAAGTGGTTTCCAAGATCAGACAACAACTCAGTTTATATGTTCTTTTGTTAGCCCTCACAAGTCATAAAACAATTACCATGTGCATTTGTCAGTAAAACAGAAATGACGACATCGTTTTGGCTAATATTTCTTGTATTTCTTCAATCAAAAACAACTCCAACATAATTTTTCACAAGGAATTTAGTGTCAGAAGTTAAGCAGATCGAAAAGTCAACAATAATTTAATTTATTTCAGCCAGTATGTTACTGCCCTGAGTCATCGTAATGCAGTAATTTGCTAAACTTAAAAAAGAGATGTTATTTGAATGTCAGGTTATGCTTCAGTTGTTGGCTTTGGAAATTTTCTAACAAATCTTTACAGTTTATTAAGCTTGATGGTGTAGTTGTAAGGCGGTTATTGTGAGCAGAAACAGAATTTTAAATTTCAGAATTTTAAATTATGGTGGCCATTAATTGCATAAATCATGCAAATTTATCACGCAACAACCTGCAAACTGCTTTCCTTTATACACAAGAAACATGGGTGTAAATATCAATATAATTAGCCTGTGATACCTGATACCAGCAGCAGTAACCACAAGTAGAATTTTCAATTATGAGTGCTATAATTTCCATAATCTATGCAAATTCTCATTGCATCCACCTTCAAAGTAGCTCTGTTAAATTCATTGACCGTTGAAACAGGTAAAACATCGAAATCATCTACCTTCCTGGTAAGGAAAAGTAGAATTTTGCATAATGGCAGCCTTAATTTAGTACATAATCAAAAATGCTCAAGATTGCTATGGTTACAACCCAGCTAAAATGCTTCAGGGGTGATACCTAGACATGAAACAAACAAAAAACCTTATACTACCAAACATTTTTAGGTACACAATTCTGGCTACTGGCCTATAAGGAAGAGCAGAAACGGGCAACTTCAGGAAAAAACTTCGTGCCCAAATGCGACACCGTCTTCAAGTTCATACACAGATTCTACAACACTTAGTTAATTCACACTCAGGTTTTTTTATCCCGTATTTGAAATCGTAGTAAAGACACCCTTGCTGTGACGGGGCCCTTAAAGATCTGAATACAGCGCTATTTATGCCAAGTAAAGTACGGGAATTTTTGCAATTTTGGAGACAAATTGACCAATAACCATTTGTACTTCGCATGCACATACACTGTACCATAAGAAAAGTCAGTTGCACACAAATAGTGTGATGTGTACAGTGTATATTTGAGTAACGGTTCTAAAGCACTAATTTCAGAACTCAATATTTCCACCACTGACTCTCACGCCAAGGTAATAATTACGTAAAACTAACAATGGCAAAGAAAAAACAAAGTCAAGCAAAAATGTGATAGTTAAGACAAAACAAGACACAAGTTTCTTTCCCGCACAGACAAAAATTAACATACGTGTTGGAAAATTTTCAGATCCTCTACTCTACGCATAGGCTTGGGGTGTGTGGCATAACGATGAGGGTCAGTGAATGTGATTGGCTAATAAGGCCTCAACATACAACTGTGAGAAGAGTCCAGACATGAAAAGAACATTATTCACAAATCTGAAATTACTGATCATGCCATGCAAAATAATTATGATATACACTGAAAGAACATTTCCACCTTGAAAAGAGATTCCAACAGATTCACAAGATAGATCAGGGAGTTTGCTTACATCAGGAAAGAAGGCAATCGGTGTATGAATAATAACTCCTGACAATTCCATCTGAAAACTTCTTACAATTGTACATTAAGACCCTTGCCGTAACGCAACACATTCAAACCCAATGCAACAGTAGTTTGAGAATAGACATTGACAAGAGGATCCAAAAACTTCACACGTACATTAATTTACATTCCTGTGGAAACAAATAATCTAGAAGTCTAGTCAATCCTTTCTCTGTTAATACCTCTTTTAATTCCAGTGTAGGCATTCAACCGTTTATCAACTAACAGAATCATTCCACAGAGACTGTTGGAGTACAGCGACATAGCAGTTTGAATGCGTTGTGGAGATGGCTTGCCGCTAGAAAAAATGCAACATGGTTCAAAACATTACATAAGTGGAAATCAAATGTTCCAAATTGTGAAGAAACTTCAGAAAATTTACTAATTAGTTTTCACACCAGAAACACATTTTTAATAGAAAGTAATTTTACAGATTCAGAAGTGTGAAACCTAGCCTTCTAATTCAGCAGTAACAGCCAACAGTGGTACACCTGAGCCGAATCCTGTGCGTTAAATAGCAGATTATTTTAATCATATTTAATGGATAAGTCAAAGGCATTTACAATTCGTGAATGTCTGGCAGCCAAAGGAGAGGATTGGCAATGTGCAATAAATGCACAAAAACAACAATTTTTTTGTTTTAAAGCTCTGGCCATTGTTCCCTTCCAAAAGTCAACCCTATTCAACAATAATACCAAAACTGTGAAACCATTTGGCAGCCAAAACGATAATGTCCCTTTCAACTAAAATATTTTGAAGCATGTTCAAATTAAGTCTCTTGTATATATGGCAGTTCTTCACTTATTTCACATGAAAATAATTGCAAAAATTGTCATTTTTTGATCTTTCAATGGCCAGTTACCTTACTGGAAATAACGGAAACTTCTATCAAATGTTGTTATTACATCTGCACAGTACCCAGCAAGCTTATAATAGACACAGAATTTGTAGCAAAAATGTCTCACTAGAAATATGGAACAAAGTAAAACCTTACCCAACTGGTTGGTGACGACATAGGTCTAGAATGTCACAAGACAGCAACCTTAAATTGTGTGTGGTTTTCAACTGAGCACCTGCAGAAACAACGATACACAGCTGATAACAGAATACCAGGTTAACGCTCACCTGTGGCAACACACCTTTCCTAGAATTTTCAATAATTTCCCTCTTGAACAGTTTAAATGCTCTGGCCATTCACCTTGACATGGACATAATTATTTCTGAACAAACAGAAAAACTATTTCTAAACTACAACATGATACAAAACTACTGTGCAGATCCAAGAACCTGCATGTGAAGCTCCATAAATAAGCACATGGAGAGTAAAACACTTAAGAGTGAGTTTAACAGCACGAAAATGACACTTGAGTATAGTGTAATAACAATTGATGTTGATATTCTTCCATGTAAGATTATGTATTATTACATGACCACTGATACCTCTGTCATCTTTACTGGCTGAAGCAGGGTACAACAACTTCTGACATAGCGCAGTATTTACCAACTTAGTTTGGAATATCACTTTTCATTCATGCCACCAGCATGTCAGAAGTCCCTATTTGCGATCTGACCAATCAGATGATATGCAAACCATAAACCCTGACCATGAAGGGAACAGACCATGTCAGTACGACAAAGTAAGTATACTAAAATCGAGCTAATTTAATAAGACATTGGGCACTGACTGCATTGCATTTCCCAACCAGCGACTTGTTGGGATTACAATAGGCATTTACCAAAGGATCTGGACTTTTGTGACAGGATTCATTTGTTTAGAGATTAGGGCACAGAGATAGATGCTTGTGATAACCAATGCTCATTCACGACAACATTCCTTAAAGCCCATTTTAGGCACTGCTAATAACAAAAACTAAATCCGTCATTGAAAACATTTTTTTCATTGCTTGAACGCAAAAATTGGTTGACTACAATAGAGGAAAAGAGAAATAACGCAAACTGCAACTGCTGTTCCTTTATTGTGTCCCAACCTCTATTCTGCAACTTTCCCCAGCGACACAATGGTACAGCTTGACTTGTGAACACCATCACTTATCAAAGTGAACTTAACACCCCCAAAGGATGCACTCCACGATAATGTGAATGAGGGACTGCGTCATGAAATGAAAAATCAGCGGTCATAAGTAATAAAACCAAATTAATGTAGACCAATCCCTTGGATGTATCAGGTCATGTGGACGTCGGGAGAGCTATATGAGCAATATTACTGTCCCTTGGTCCATGTAATCTGATATCACCCTCGAGATTAGTCCATATTTGTATATGACGGATACTAAAAATGCAAATATATCCAGTGCCTGGATAACGAACACCCACCTATGAAGCTCAGACACATGCTCCCTAATCATGGGTTTAAATGCGGGCATAAGTTGTAGGTAAAATGCAGTAATAGTCTTATAAGAACTACATTAAACCACAGACAGTGTCATTACCTAAATGAATAGTAAAACTTTCTTCCATTCTTGAGAGCAGGGCAGGGGTGCAGTCAATCATAGGGGAAGATGGCATTGCTGTCCTGCAGAGAGTGAATAACGGATACAACAATAATCCACGATTGAAATTACTACACTCCGTCATTAACTATGGTACATGGGCCCCAACTCTGTATATTCTCAATGGTCAAAATCTGTGATCGTATGCACAAGTCGTGACTATCACTATTGGCCAAGAAGTCAATATTCACCAGCAGCACCTGGTGTGAATCACTGTTTTACTTTCGGCAAGTTAGTCGTCTGACCACTAGCCAAAAAGTAACGCCTCCTCTGGAAATTCCAAATGTAAATATCAGAGATTCGAATCTATTGTCTACGATCTATGATTCCATTTCAATATTCCAACAGAACTTTGTGAGCAATGACAAGTGGACATAGACCATATAATAAGAGGAAACAAAGCCATCCAAGTGAACAGCAGTTATCTCCCATGGTTGACAGTAACAAATCTTCAATTTGGGATAAACGTAGTTGGCTGTTTTACATACTTTCAAATTCTTAATCACTGCGTTACTGCAAATGCTCAAAATGTAAAACTGAATGTTTCTTGGAGATAGCTGTAATGATGTAAAACATGAGGACAATGAGATACAATTTTCTTAATTTTTGTCGAGAAATTTGACAATATGAAATAATCCTTTTCAGGCATTTTGTGGCCTAAACTGAAAATTTTTAGCATAATCGTTGAAGTACCCAAACACAACACTGGGATAGTTTCCTATTCTATAAACTAAGAGAAGCATGACGGTTGGAGTTAAGTGTATCAAGATACCTTGTCAGCCTCTTTATCTTACAAAATGAACAATTCTATCTCAGTGACTAGATACAAAAATAAGTCGTGATCAGTTACAAGCAGGTATACATACAGTTATTAATGCACTCGATCAAATCTTGGAAATACTGAGAGTAGAGCAATCTGACATAACATCCTATCTACCTAATATGAAACCGTGGTAACATCTCACCAATTTACGACACAATATGGCAGACAAACGAAATTTTATTTTCTCATTTCTTCATACATGCTATACAGTACCAGAATGATGTCCTGCCATACCCAAGTTATGTGCCATAGTTACCAACAGACAAAATTTTGAAAGATTTTAATGCATTCACAAAAAAGTTAGAAGCATTTGAAAAATGAAAAAGCGTGTAATTTTGGCAATTATTTTGATCCAAAATTGGAGAAATTTTACCATTATTTGGTTTTTAGCATACAGCTCTTCAATTTACGTACATGTATGTCGGGACTTGTTGGGATGAGTTGATATCGTCACTGACATTCATTAGCCAGTTCTTGTACTCCCTCTTCTGGGTTTCTTGGAGACTAGTTACTTGACTATCCCACTGGCTCTCGATCATCTACAAGAAGTTTAAATTCAGAAATGTACCGTGTCCATTTGGGTTAAAAGCTCACACTCAGCTAAAATCTTCAAATAATTCCGTTTAAAATGTTTGTGTTCGGTTGTGAAATTGCCCAACCATTCTCAATTCTTTCTAAGTTTCTCATTTTAAACATGATCAAAGCATTAAGTCGAACTAATACAGTAATTATGTATCTCAAAAAACGTCAAAATCACATAAAACATGCAATATGAGAAAGTATCAGTAAATTAACCAATGTCTAAGAACAGATGTCGAACAAAAACTCTGGGAACATTTGGTTTTAGTACATAATGCTCAAAAGTCTTGAAATTTAAATTCACATCAAGGATAAGGGCACCAAACTTTTTAACTGAGAATGGCACAATATAATATTTATTTTGTATGACAGAGACAGCCCAATTTTGACAAAATTTAGCTTAGTACCTGGTTGTATGAAACAGTAGCAAAGAGGGACTCAACTAAGTTCCATAAATCTATTCAGTATTTGTGGACTTGTGAAAACGCCGATTGTCCTTTCTTATATACTATTTTAGTTTCATTACTAAATCACGTTTTGCCTTTGATACAAATCGAGAGTGAACTCCGCATTGAATTTTCAATATTATCAGAAATAGACAGGTATCTTTTCATGCAATGTCCCTAATTTAAGGACTAAGTCCCTGTTTAATATTACTGAACTCGAGACTCAGTTTTGAGTTATATCACAAGAAACTTTCATAAGTCAAAGGAGCTCATAATAAAACTGAAACGATAGAAAAAAATTACACCTGTGAGCAAAGAAAGACACAAATACGCAGTAGATTTAGGGAACTTAGTCGAGCCCCTATTTGGGACTGTTTCGTGCAACTGGGCACAGGAACCTGTTTCAAGAAAAGTGCTACACAAAACTGTGATTTCTGAAAAATAATTAATTCTCACTTGAGTAAAAGTGCTAAGTCTCTGAGAATAAGCACTACTGGTCACTGATATAATTTCTACAAATTATTTCTAGATTGTGACACACTCACAATAATTACGTGGCTTAACTTTTATTCACAAATTGTGAAGTGCGAGAGTAAATTAAACCAAATTTCTTAAGTATTGAGTCACTATCATAACACGGACCCCTGTGGGTCACCGTAACAAGAATTACATTGAATTAACGCAAACATAACATTTATAGTCAGTACCTGCGTGTTTTCGATGTGCCGTTGTGTCAGCTGATTCACTTGTTCATCGGTATAAATAAGGCCAATATTCTTCAAAGCATCATCTACTTCCGCTGCCTGTCTGTAACAATTAGCCAAAACAGTCTGAAGAAATGAGTTTGAACTCACATCAGTTGAGAAGACCATAGATGGAAAACACAGTTTGAAATTTCAAATTTCTGCATTCGGTTGAAAATAGAACTGCTAGCAGCTCAAATTCAACTTCAATTTCAGAAGTCAAACAATTAAAAAATTCAGTCCATGAAATTGGAATTGATAAATTCAGCCAGAGCTTTATTGCTGTCATCACTAATTTAAAGCGATAGTTGCCCTGCTCAATAGAAAAGGAACTTAGATCAGTTTCAGACATCAAGATTTGATCACGCTTGCAGTTCTTGAACAAATCTACTGTACAAGTACAAGGTGTTGTGAAACGAGCCGGGTTTCAATGCACACTGTGAGGTTGAGTCACAGTTACCTTTTCTCCAGATGAGCCAAGTCATGTTCTTTCTGTTGAAGTAAACTGGCCATATCCAGGGCGTAGGCGTGCTCTAACTTGAGCATCTGTTCCATGGCGGCCGAGTGAATCAGCGAGTGATAGACCTTGGAAAAGACAGACTCGTCACTATCAACATCTGGCTTAGCATAGGCTGCAACCTCCTACAAAGATAAGTAAGTCCTGTTGTATTTCCAGGAACACAAGTTGACATCATGTAAATGATTAAGCTGATTTCCAATGATTTCCAATGGGGCACCAATGTAACAAAGTAAACTTTAGTGCTTCGTTGTATTGAAGTAACAACATTCAACTGTGACTTAAAAGTATAAATTCACTGAGATCATTACGTCTTCAAATTACCATTGTTGCGTGGTGAGATATGAAAAACAAGTCTAACGTGGCAAAATGTCTAGGAATGAATGAACTTCCCCTCTGCCAGTGATCGGAAAAGTTTAAATGTTCGTCTTACTGATTGGGCTATGGAGAGCAGGAAGAGATAACCAGGAAGGGACAACTGTTTTAGCGCATTTTAACGTATTTTCAAAGGTGTTTTNAAATAAAATTGTATGAATGCCAAGCAGGGTTCCAAAAGGGATATAGCACTGTCAACCAAATTTTATGTTGTCAACTATGGTTCAGAAGCACATAAGCAAACAAGGACATCATGTGTCCCTTCTGCCCCAATGTTGTAGAAGACGAGTACTGTTTCCTTCAAAGCTGTGGTAAATATTCTGAACAGAGAGAAAATTATATTGAAGTGTACTACTGGAATTTTCCGTCTTTTTTCAAGTTCATTTAGTTCAATGTCAACAAGTGATGATGCTAAATTAGCTAACCTATATAAATATTTATTTTATGCTTTTCGTCTCCATGATAGCTTACTGCACTCTTACGGATGTTACATGCTGTTCTTTTGTATACACTGAGCTTATGGCCTTTAATGCAGAAATTAATTGATTCAATGAACTTGCATTTTGTCAATGTCAGCGCGACCCATCTTGCACATGAGAATTTGAAATTGGTCAGGGAAAGTTGTGCTTTCATAATCTTAAAAAAACTGCATGTTAGAAGTTCGCTGTTTGCTCCACTTGAGAAGGCAAATGGAATGCGATGAAATTTCATGCACTTCAGGGACTGAACTGGAGAAGCTAGCCCATCAAAAAAGCAAAAACATGAAGACAGATGTCTCGATTCCTCAGGCGAATCTTTTAACGCCACCAGCTTAGTGTGTGTTTGTGTGAAACTGTATGTCGTCTACCGAGCAAAGACTTGTGATCTGCTACGAAAATTCCACAGTCCTGATTAGGTGTGTTAGATATACTCAGGATGGTCTATCACAATGATATTGTATTTAACAAACTACGTTCTGACCACGTAAAAATGCATTTTTAAAAAACCTAAGAAAAATATCAAAGCAATCTGGTTACAAAGAGAAAATTTTGAAATTAATGCTCCTTACATGCCAATCTATTTACAGGCAGCCGACAGGCACATAATTTGCAACATATGGGGTACCAATCAGACAGCTCATGTGTACCACTGACTTCAATGAGACAGACTGTATTTGTATTAGGAAGCATTTTTTCACTCATCAAACTGATGGATAGCGATACAAAAAATCAAAAATCACGAATTATGTAACGTACTGTAATACATTCTTCCCTGCATCTAGTAATTAACCTGGATGAATGAGGTCAACCATCTTGTCAAATGCGTCACCATTGGTGAATTTCAACTTGACTTGGATCCCGCATGAGCAACACATCACCCAGCTACTGATACAACGATGCTGAATTACACTGACTAGAGTAATTTTAGTTAATTTGAACACAGTTTCAGACACTTCTCTGATTAGTCCTAAGTCTCACCTCAGAAAATGCTTTATTCCACTGAGAACCAACTTGTTTAATGTCAACCAAACCATTGCTCAGTCTATCTAGGGCCTGTTGGGCATTTGAATCATGCCAGAGGGCAGTTTCGTTTTTGATAAATGCGCTTAGAGAAGACAGTAAACCTGCAAGTAAAGTTAAAATGAATGTAAACAGTGATTTAACAGTTTACGACACAATGAACTTCAACTGCGAAAGCAAGCCAGTGTACAGTTTTGAAGTTGCAAGATACTCTCTAACGAAGCTAGTGTGATCATGTGCTTTGCTTGTAACACATAGCAGCGATACCTTGTGAAGTCTTGCATGTTCTTGCGTTTCCACAAAACTCTCACCTTTACGGAGTGCACACCAGGTGTGCCCAATAGCTGCCTGTCCGCTTAATTAAAAAATATCAGGTTGTACAAGTCCTAGGAACATAGCTTTGAAGTCTTCCTCAAAAGGATTTTTGTTATTCTAGAAATATTGGACTATCCACTTAGTAATGGTAAGCTTTAGCAACACATGAAATCACAATTTAGCCACACAAACACAGGCACGTCAAGTGATACGTGATGTAGCCTTTTTGCGAAACACTGCATCACTGCGCGTAATAAACAAGGAATGAATGATAGCAATAGTTTTGAGCATTCGGCAGTAACAGCATTAGAGAAACGTATGCAACTGTCATGGGTTCTAGAGTATATTGAAAAGAACAGCAACGAGTGTTTTCCAGAGATGTTTGAATTGTTTTAGAATTCTCGCAGAGACATAGAAGAAAGTGAGCCAATAAGCCTATCTCGTTAGATTTGGCAATGTATGACTTCATAATCTTTTCTGGCAAAACACTGCACACTAGTGCCTTACATTCTTATTAATATTTACATCCATACATCCATATTCATAATGGTATGGTAACTTTCATTATATCACAGAAATTTCTGGTGCATTTGTATATGTACTCTCAAACCTAGGAACAATGGACCCTGACACTAATCAAAGACGTACGTTGCAACCGAGGTTCTCTGCAACTGAATCACCTTTTAGAGAAAATAAGATCCATAGACCCGCTTACTTGCCATTTTGTCATATATGTAAGGTTGTCTAACAGCATGCTCTGCCTTGTGCAACAGATCACGTGCCAGTGTGTCACATGTTGTACACAAATTTGATACGGAAGAGCCCGCACGTGATCAATTTTTAGATTCACATGCGCTGCTTTGCTGTAAAGTTGATGAAGTTACCCACAACGACATCGAAATTGGTACATTGTGACCGTATGGACGTCGTGTCCCTCTTCATTAAAAACAAAAAAGAGAAAAGGTATCTTGCTTAAAAGGAAACTGGGACTACCAGAATGGAAAATTATATGCAAGCAAACGTTATAAACAGCTGGGTCCACTTGACAGTATATGTAAATTTGCATTCACTTATTATATTGATATCTATGTATTACTAATATTTTTGACACCCAGATATAATTCTTTCTACCACTTTCTGGGCTTAACTCCAGTTAATGTGCACTATATTCTTTGTAAAAGAACACTATCAAAATGATTTGACGACACAAAAATTAAACCTGAATAAACTGGCTTACCATCCTGCGCATAACAAGGTAAGTTATGTGCAGCTACCAGACGTCCAGTCAGGTCACTCGCCGTCTGCTTCAGGGGTATCGGAACGGGAACCGTCAAGGTTGACTGTGTACCTTTACAGCCAAATTTGTATCGGAATTGTTGACACAGTTCCTCTGTCATCATTCTCTGGAAAAGGTAAGCACATGCTGTTGCTAGTCAGGACATGAACATGTTGAAAACAAACCGCAATCAGGTGAAATCACACCGTATCTCAGACAAAAATTATTGCCAAGATTGACCTTTTTCATTTTTAAGGTTTTTTATTTTGTACTGAATGCTGACAGTTTTGCAGCAAACATATTGTCTAATCTTATGGTAGCTTAAATGTGACATTCAGCATTATTTCAGGGTTACCTATCTTTTATGAAAAATTGCGAAAGTACAATTTTACTAGTCCGCTATACTGTGTCCTAAAATAGAGACTTAACCATAGCCAAAGTATTTACCTGATCATTTAAAAATATTGATGGCTTCCAGAAGTTTCCCTATAAACAGGAAAGTTACTTAGCATGGTGACTTTGATGGCTCACCTTTGCACCGTGTTCAATGCTAGCTGTGGCTATGAAGTAATTTCAGGTATTTCTGATTACATTTCAATACAAATTTAATATTTAAAAAAACTGGACTTCACCCTTAATGCTTCAAACCAGTTCAAGAAAAATATTGGATGTTAGTGCCACAGTGATGTAACTTGGGGAACACATTAGGCAAATCTTTTGCTTACAAGATTTGCAAACAAGTGGATGAGAAAGCGTGCACCATATACTGCAGAGTATCCAGCGAAGTCCTCGGCATATCAAAAGCTTGATGGTGTCATCACAGACTGAAGTGAGCTAGTCGCTATTCGTGGTCTAGGCTGAACATGCTGGATGAGATAATTGCGGTCATAAGTCAACACGCCCGTTTTGGGTACGAGTTTTTAAGTCAAAAATCGATCAATAAGTAAGATAAAAGATCAACATGACTGTTTCTAAAATTGAATAGTAAATATTAGCCATCTTTGAATTTTTAAAATCAAGACATTATTAGTGAAAATACCAAACAGATTTTCTTCAGCACTGAGCTAAGCAATGAGCATTAATTTGTGAATCAACTATGACAGGTTAGACACAGTCTGGCTGAGGCTCGCTTTGGCACTGGGATAACAAATCCCCAAATATTAGTAAAGGATTTGTCTCATGGACAGTGCCACCATCTTTACTCAGCAGTAGATATGGTGGCACTCACATATCCCCTTGTGCGAGCATTGTAAAAATGGTCGATTTGGGCAACAGAACGAAGGATTGCTCAAAAAAAGTTTGATTTCCGGAGTATTTGTTCAATATGGAAGGAATTAAAAGACATCGACTGCTTCCTAAGATGTCCCTCTATGCACATTATATAGCAACGTGACTTTGATGGTTTAATCAGTGTGAGGCATAATTCGCCAAAAAGCTCCTGGCATATGAAGGCCCTAAGGGAAGTTACATTCTCTACTGCTACGTAGCGTAGTGAAAAATTACCTAGTTCAAGTTTCAAACTCGGCATCTCTTGCTGTAAGTGTAATGCAAGGCATCCTAACCAGTCAACAAAAGAACAATTTTCTGTAGTCGAGTGATTAAGAGAGGCCTTTATTACTACACTAGATTCCCAACACTCAACCCATCCAATGATTAGGGGTAACGCCACCTGGAACTCAACATCAGATCGCCCACTATACATCCACCTGCTCCTCAGCCACTATCAAACTCAGGAGACTGTGTGGTCCCTTTCTGCCATTGTGATTACGGACCATTGTAGGGCGCCAATGTCAATGAATGTAGTGAGAAATCACCTAGTCCAAGTTTCAAACCCGCTGGGAACCTCTTGTGCCGATCAATGCCAGGCGTCCTAACCAGTCAACCAAAGAGCAAGTGCTCGTAAGCGAGTAAGAGATGCCTTTATATCACTACACTCATTGCAGATTCACCACACTAGAGACGACGCCACCGTCTACTTAGCAGGTCATGGTGTGCTGTCACCTTCTCACTCAGACTCGGGACAAATTTGTAAGGGGGGACGGAAGGTTTGAAGTCAAATATAATTTAGACCTCTAAAATAGGATTACCTCAAGACAAGACACAACAATCGCAGGAAGTAGTAGGCTTAACAGTTTTCTTGAAGCTGAACTTAGGCCTACCACCTAACAGTAACAAACCGATACAGTAGTGCCAGCCTCCCACTCCCAGGCCAGTGGCAGTAAAACTTTTTTATCCCCACTTCCTTTGTCGCAGAGGCACCTAGCGGATTTTTGTTTGATGCAACAAATGATCATCGTCTACTCGTGACGCTAAAGATTTTCAAAGAGAGGCTTGGCTTTGCCGATAGACATTTTGTAGGTCAGACGAAGAATGGAAGACGAAATTCGGTCAACACAAGCCGATGAAATTTCGGCTGGTAAGTAGAGCTACGTCGCATAATTTACTAAACGATTGCTTGATTACTAGGTTTGTATGTCTCCCGATGTGTTCGATTTGTGATATCGTTGAAAAGCGACAGTGAAGTCATGATTTTCTTTGTGGTTTATTTTTGACGTATGGAAAGCAGTGCCAGTGGCCTAGCTTTGTGTAGGAAACTGGGTCACACGTTGATAAAGTCTTGATTCACTTCGGTTCAGTTTACAGTTCCTTATTTCATTAAAATATCTAGTGCATCGAAGTCTGTAGTGTGTGGTTACGGTCGACAAACGAAATACGTATGTAAGCGGTTGTGAAAGCGAGAGTAGAACATTGGTTAACGTTCAGCATATCCGTGTTTTTGTGTTCAAGAAGGTAAGTATTTCCGATAACTAGACCCAGTGCAAGTTGCCCAGCAATGTGTTTGCCCAGCTAACTAGGTCATCTATGGGGTCAACATTTGGTTCGTACCTTGATTGCACACATTTTGATTGATTATTGATCATATCATGAATATTCATTTATATTCTCTTGCTCTTTCACACGTTATATTGGTGGCAGGTTGTGTGACTGTAGGCCTACTGACATGATTTGAAATGTACTGTTGTGCTACTGTTATCAATGGTGAACTGGTAATCTTCTGATATGTTGTATCCTACAGGATCATGCCTTTTCATCAGTTGGCCCACCAACGCAATGTTGGTGATCCTGCTGAGTTCTTTGCCAACCAATCCGTTATTGAGCTGGAGATAACTTTAAGTAAAAACACTAAGTGAAAACTAGAACGCTTAAAAATTCAGACCTTTTGTCAATGATCTCTGGTTGATGTTTTTACATTTGCCAGCACAATTTACGTGTCCACATGTTGTAAAACGACCTTAGTCAGTTGTGTTTTCTTACACCTGTGTCACAGATCGTGTTTCAGATGACCTACATAATTTGCATATTTATGATAAATCACTGAAAGAGAGATGGTCACGGTTTTGTCAATGCATTTGTCCCTAATCTTTTATTCACAGGAAATTGTTTTGGTTCATGAAGTTTATTATTAATACTTAAGCTGAGCATTGCCCATAGGCCTTTGCCATCTATAGATGTCTTGCCTAGTGTATTCAGGCATTAAAGTTAGGCTTAAACTTGTTTGCTTTGATTTTTTTCAAATTCTACCGTACTGTTTAATTTAACGGAATGGCTTTGACCACTGTGTTTCTTGTCATGGATTTCCTGTCGCGACTCAGGCGAAATCACAGAAAGTATATACATGCAGCGCCATGTTTAAAATTTAGTTTAGGTTTCATTGTAGGAATCTTTTTAGAAAAACGAGGCTTGGTCAGTCTGAGGCTATCGGCCAACCTGCCATGAGGCCGATTGCCTCAAATCTGTGGATCAACTTGGTGGGCTCATGGATCATGTTAGTTCTTCTGTCCTTTTTTGATTTGATTTTTGGCAAACATCTTTTATTGTGTGTAATTTTGCCTGCCAGCAGCATTTCAGTTTCAACAAAACACATAAATCCACAGTTAGGGTTGGTATTTTCACAACATGTTTGACTCTTTGTGACTGATGGTGGATTTTGGTCAGCTGATCTGCCTTGCTATGCGTTACTAATCTGAATGCAATGCATTTCCCACTGTGAGACAAATTACACCGTGATTGCTGACACAGTTTTAATGTCCCAGTTGGCCCAAGTCAAACAGTCTCATTGCATTAATGAATATTCTTATGAGCCACTGATGCGGGATACACTCCTAAAATCATTTCTGCAATGTAGAGGTTTATAATCAAGCTAATTTTTCACAATCTTACTACAGTATCTCAGAGCGAAGTGTATTGATTGGTTTTGAGGCTATATTCGCGGGTGTTTACTAGATTTTGACTTCACCTGCTGTTCATTATTTTTTCACCAATAAACAATTTTGATTTTTTGCATTATAACAAAACAGATCCTTTGATACTGTTGGACCTGAGCTTCCCCATTTGCAGCATTTTTACTGTAGTGCTGTAAAATATGAAATAACTTCTTGAAAATTTTGTCCATTTCCTTCATTCACTTCCCACTGTCGTCATTTAAACGTTAAAAACAACAGGTTACGTTTTTAGTTATTGCTTTCTGAAAATGAATGGCACAGTTATTTTGAACATGTAGGCTTGACTGTAAAGCATTGAGTTCTTGTACTTTAACTTTAACAAGTATTCTTCTCCAGAACACTTTTCCAGTCCAGGATATAAGCCAGTCACCTGTCCTTAATACAGATAGTGTTAAAACCTCGGACATTATAAGACATTTTAACTCAGCTAAATTGGAGATAAGTTTTGAATGCTTTGGTAATTCATTAAAACAACAATTATCGATGTCAATTAATGAGGCTGGCTTTGACAAGTTATTCTTGGCAGTGTATGACGTGGTTCTATATTCTGTTGAGGTGCTTACTATCAACATGTGCTTTTGACCTTGTCCCTGCACAGGATGTACTCCTGCCATGATTTCAACATAGCTTCCTGTTGCTCCTTTTTTGCAAAATAGCCTCTAGTTATAGGTAATCATGCTTGGCATTTGTGTGACGTCTGTGCAGGCTACAAGCTTTTTGTTATTGGCCAGGCCTCCACCTATTTAGATAGGAGGTCATTTGTGTTATTTAGTTACACATCAGGAGTCTACTGAGATGGTGGGCTTATGAATTGACCTCACAGGTCGGGGTTAAGAACGAATTGGCTTGCCTCGTTTGTTTTGTCATTTGTAATTGAATAGTAGGGGAAATGAAGGAGTAGCCCTGTGTTATAAAGATTTTAGTCCGAGTAATGAGTGATTGTCACTACATATTTACTAGATGTGCCCTGCATTATCANATTCTGTTGAGGTGCTTACTATCAACATGTGCTTTTGACCTTGTCCCTGCACAGGATGTACTCCTGCCATGATTTCAACATAGCTTCCTGTTGCTCCTTTTTTGCAAAATAGCCTCTAGTTATAGGTAATCATGCTTGGCATTTGTGTGACGTCTGTGCAGGCTACAAGCTTTTTGTTATTGGCCAGGCCTCCACCTATTTAGATAGGAGGTCATTTGTGTTATTTAGTTACACATCAGGAGTCTACTGAGATGGTGGGCTTATGAATTGACCTCACAGGTCGGGGTTAAGAACGAATCCGCTTGCCTCGTTTGTTTTGTCATTTGTAATTGAATAGTAGGGGAAATGAAGGAGTAGCCCTGTGTTATAAAGATTTTAGTCCGAGTAATGAGAGAATGTCACTACATATTTACTAGATGTGCCCTGCATTATAGATGATGCGTCTATTGAGAATAGAAGGTTGTTCACCAGCATGGGATTGTTGGTGGGGTGAGGGTTCCTGGTGGTGGTGACCCTAGTGTAATGATTATGAACTACGGGTAACTACTGTTTTATCAGCACCATCTCACGTGACTTGTTCCTGTTGGAGTTAATATTGTCGACTCACTGTTTGCCACGACCTCTTTTGTCTTGCCGCGGCAAGTTGTTGGGATGTTCCCATGTGTGATGAGTTTGGCTCACCTGGGACAAGTTCGAAAAACAATGCAGCGACTTTATGGTTATGAGAGGGTAGTCATTTTGTTGATGTTTGACTCAAGTTCAATGCACGAATTCCTAATTCACAGATCAGAACTGTACTTTTCGATGCGAACGTCTAACTCATAATTCCAGTGAAGTTTAAATATTCTTCAGTTGAACATATTGATTGGTATCAGTTTATGATTATTCTTCATTCATGTTTCTGTCCCATTAGGGAAACTAGAATGTTGACTCTCTGTCCCTACTCCCATTGTGTTTCACACTCTTCTTGGTAGCACCTATGTTACAGATATCTCTAGTTTTCTGTATTAAACACCAGATGGCACACTTGATTTGCAGTCTAAATTGTATATGTTTTTGTACTGTAAGTTACATGAGCTACTTCCAACGATTACTTCTTCCAAAGTGGGTTTAACCCTTTCCACAGCAGAAGAATTTCGCAATTCTATAGTTTTATCCGCCTATTTTCCGGGGAGTTGCATTGGCAGCCTAAGTCTAGGAGTTACACTGTCTCATTTGTTGAAAGTCTTCAAACCAGGAGAATTGTTCAGTCAGTGGGAAAGCTTTTGTCTCAGATTAGTCTGTTGAATTCACTTGGTTAGTAATCAATTCTCTGTGCTCAAGCTACTTCTTGTAGAAACGTCTTGATGGTGTTGTACTGAATTATGCATTCAGCAGTATTTCAACAATTTTGTGCCAGGAAAAAGCTCTATTGATTTTATACCTACGGTAAAATCACATGCAAGATGTACGCATTATATTATTTATATATAGACAGTTGTGTATAGTTTGTAGTGTTCCAGGAAATACACCATTCATAGTCACAGTTACTGTACATAACTTGCTTTTGTTATGTTGCTTTGCCATGAAGATCTTTATGCTTGTACGCATGCTAACAGGTTGCATTTGCCATTCGCTTCACATGAAATTTGCACACAACATGCAACTCTAAAAAAAAAGGCTCACAAAGACTGTGGGGTTTTTGTCACGATTTGATTCCAAGATGGCAGACGTGGCACCATTTTGTTTTTAAAATATGATTGAAAGCTTTTAAAACCCGTTTTTATCCTCCAACATATTTATTTGTGTACTGTATGCGTCATCCCCAGTCGTGGATCGGAAGACTTGAACGAGTGCCGTTGTGCCCTCTAGTGGTAATTCTAGTTTATTACATTTTACTCTGTATCTCCACAATTCCTGGATGAATTGTCATGAAATTTCGCAAATAGGTATCTGTTTAGGACAAGATACCGTTTTCATGTTTTGGGGTGGATTCGATGTATTCTGCTGTGCCACCTAGTGGCCAAACCAATCTAAGGATGACATTGAATTGGTGTACGTGTTCCTTACTGGGAAGAGGACAGATAATGATTTTCAGACGTTTCGGATGCCTGTGGTACCTCATACTAGTCCAAGTGCCGGTTTTTTGTTTGCATTCGCTAGAGCTTTGTTGAATTTGGCAAGTGTGTTTTGATGAAAATAACGACTGCTGACAGATCAGACTACAGGTGTGCCTTCTAGTGCCAACTTTATTTTTAATGGTTTTCCCTGTATCTTCGGAGTACTGTGACAGATTTTTGTGAAACATTGCAAATGGGTTAACGGTTTCTACTAAAGAGACGATAATACCTTCCTGTTTGTATCTATTCTTGGTAAAGTGCATTTGCCACTATCTGCTGTGGCATGCATTGTCCTTTAAGTACCATAACTCTCCATTAATTCCATACGAAAATAATTGACAAATTGTCATTTCCCACGTTTTAAAGGCTGATTACTATGCTACATTTTGTGGAAACCTTACCAAATGTTTATAATTACGTTGTCATGAATCACCCTTCTGATATTCACATGTAAGAACAGTATTAGTATCCAAGCACGCCATATGTTGGTCATATCACGTGACCTAGTAAACCTTTGAAAAGATCTCTATACCAACTGGGGTTCGAACCGGGTACTTTTGCACAGTTAGCAGAAAGTCCCAGGTAGGGACAGAGGTGTTTTCAGACTTAACTATGGATCCTGCAACATGACTAAGATATGGCGTATACGGAGAGTATCTCACTTTTACCAAGTGTTGTGTTATGACATTTAAACAATATAATGCTACTTATAGACTAAAATTTTCGTACGGTAATATTTTTTTGGTGCAGAAATTCAACAAACTACTATTTCGCTTGCTGGTCGTATTGTGTGCTAGAAAAGTGAAGAATTGCATTACATCAACTACATGTCATTCCCTTGTGGTCATTAGTTGAGTTTGATGGTAGTTCCTGGTAGTTAGAGTGCCTGGAGAAGATAAACAAATAGGAAGTTCACATTGATTGAAATCTTTCAGGTTCCTTCTTCAATCATGCCATTTGTTATAATATCATTTGCTACTATTTCGATATTTCCAGCGTGGCATAGACCATCCGTGTTCATGCCTGTTCATTTTAGAATTCCAAATGTTTCCTACCCTCTGTTATTAACTGTGAGAGCTCCAAAAGTAATAAACGTACATATTAATTCATACCATGTGCTTTATGATCAAAATTTTCACACAGGTGTACACAATATGGATGATAAACGAGGCAGTGGGAACTAAAATAGAAAAAGTGCATACCATGAGTGAAGCAAAAGTTTGAGAAATGCGAACCATTTGAATGTATAATGTGTGGTCCATACTTAAAACTTCGATGTAAAGATAAATCTAGTTTCGAATGTGCTCAAACTGGGTTTCATTCGGTACACTAAGTTCAATGTTTTATAAATGAGAAAGGTGGGTGGGAAAATGCCAATTTCTGAAAATATAGCGGAGAAAGACCAACTAAAGCTGGTTTTGTGAGGTAAAGCTGTGAGTACAGGTGAATCTTACTTAGAGTTTTTGAACATGCGAGGCGCTATCTCTTGTTGGCTCTGTTTTAATTATGCATTTAAGTCGTCTTTTGTGTCTGACCATGTGTAAGCTTCAATATGACTGTTTCATTCTCTGCATGCGCAGTTTCTGAGTAATTGCTTTGTAAAAATGCAGCATCCACCTCTATACACATATTTTCTGACCTGATTTCATATCGAGCCCACTCAGTTTGTCTCCAATATTCACGCTTGACTATTATCAGGGATCGATATATCGACGTTTAAAACCTGTTAATCGTAGAACTCCACATCATTGTGAATGGACGCTTGTGGTTATAACCAGGATACCAATTCATTAATTAATTGACTTCATCCTGAACCCAGTGTAGAACTATTTTAATAGATTTTCATTTTTCAAGTCGAGATCATCCGCTTCAATCTGAAGTTGAATCGAATTTGCGGTGATGAATCCAACTTTAAACGCAATCAATGGGCTCTTGTCTGTAATCTTACTAAATTGGGAACTTCGAATTCCACAAAAATGCTATGTTTAAAAATATTCTTGACAGAAAGTGTTTTTTAAAGTATCACTGTATTGTTTTTAAGTTGAATCTGAAAAATCTAGACTCTTAAGGTCTTTGCTGATGAAAAGCCACGTGCACCATGTAGAGTTTTGTACTGATGTCTGCTTATA